>JBCJKH010033958.1:73802-86536 GCA_039877255.1 Loriculus beryllinus
ACATTTCACATGGAGAAAAATGACTAAGGAAAACTGCTTGGCATACATACCCCCAAATCATCAAGACAATGCTGCATGCCTGCAGCAAATTAATCTTGTGATTGTGCTTGATGCTAAATGAAAAAGAGAGGACTTAATGCAGCCTTCTAGTTTACTTCTATTAATCTGTTCTTCCTAAGGTGTGTGATACATCTCCATGTATTGTTTTTAGACAAAGCAATAAATTTCAGATGTTGACTTCAGAATTTTATACATTACGCTACATGGAATTCCATCAGGAAGATATCTAGTATTTAGGGGAATATAATTTTAACGGAACAGAAAATTGCATACATGAATTGAGGTACTTGATCTTTTCAGAATAACTTAGTATCCACAGTGTAAGCCTACAGTTGACTTTAACTTTTATTTTATCTCTTTCTTTGATGGGGATGTTCTCCTGGTAGACATAAAGCAAATTTTTGGTGTTGTTTACCATTCTCATTGCTATAGTTCATCAGCATGCCACAAAAGACAGTCAAGAGCTTCTCACTGGCTGGATCTGTTTTACTGCACAGTGACCTTATATGGTCTACTACAATATGTGCACCACCTGCATGGTCAACTGCGTTCCTGCCCTCATCTGTAAAACAAAGAGTTACATTAAATAAAATGAAACCAAAATCCATTGTAGAGTCCCAAACATAACAGTAATCATACAAAACAAAGGTTTTAAACAGAGTGAAGTCATTCTCCAATGTTGTCAATTTCACCTAGAGAGATGCTTGAGGGTCCAGCTTTTAGTGCAACACAGCTAGGAAAAGTGAAAGCACCTACAACAAAAGGGATTAACCACCTGGCACTAATACCTTTGTAAGGAAGTTCTGTGTTTGAGGCAGAGCTGCCGGAGTTGATAAATAATATTCTAAAGATATATTGGGTTTTGCCAGAGGGAGGTTCTCAGCACTTCACAAAGCCTGGTCCTTACACGCTTGTGGACCAGGTAAAGTGCTGTTAATGCAGGTCGAGAAATTGAAATATAAAAAATCAATTGCTTAGGTTACTTAAAAACAAAATGGGTGATAAAGCAGATAAAGTAAACAGAGGTACTAATTTCCAGTCACAAATTCTGTTCAAGCACTTGTTCTGCCATACTGAATGTTCTTTGTACTTCTATACCTGAAATTTAATACCTCTATCAGCTTATTTTGTATAGTTAAAAGAAAAATTTGCTCTGCATCTCTAAAAGACTACAATGTTCTCAGGTGTTGTAAATAACACACCATAATCTTTATATGGATCTCTTTCTGTATAACAAATCAGATTTGATGTATTGGTGTAGGAATAAAGAAAAAAATTGGTCTTCTATTACAATAATTGACAATACTGCTTCCTTTCTCAGCAGGCAATCAGCAACAGATAACAGTCAACACAAATTCCAGGGCTTGCAAAAGGAGATATTTCCAGGTGAGTTACCGTTGGAATCAACTGGAAAATCTGGACGAAAACAAAACCTTGGGGGAAAAATATGATTAAAGCAAAAGTTTAGTAAAATAAGAAGAAAAAACCCCACCTCCTCTCCTCAATTTCTTAATTGCCCCAAAGCAAATCTCATCTTTCATTCGTTATTCACTACTCTATTGTCACTCCTCTCTCTCTGTCCATCATACACAGGTCAAGCTACCAAGTTTTCTGAAATGTATTCAGTATGAAAACCAAGATTTCCCACATTTATAATATGATCTTTCACTTAGAAGTGCTCGAGCTCTCCACAAAGAAGTTTCTAAATCTTCCAATTCTTTTTAATATTATTTATGAGCTATATATACCCCTTACCTACTATATATATACAAAATGATTACTAATACTGTATATAAATCTACATTGTATATATTCATAAATAGAAAAATACATATATATATAAAGGGTTTATATAGGGCCTTCAGATAATTTGCTGAGTGGAGCTGAAGGAGGAAGGGTAATTCTTGGTGGATCTTACTACTTTGGTAAAAAATTTAATAGTTAAGTGTTTTGCAGAATAACTGAGATAGACACATGCAGCAGAAGAAAACCGTCTCTGCCATGACTGTCTCTGCCTTGGGCATGACTGTGACATCAGGGGACCGTGTTTCACTGCAGGTATGTATATTCCATTTTGAAAAAGGAGAAACTGAAATCTGTTTACAGTAAAAAATATCAAACTAAGATTCTGTGTCAAGGAGGAACTACTAAAAAAGGCGAAATATAAAAGAAATAAATCTCTCACATTCTTGATTCAGTGACAAACGTAGGTATAATGCTGACATAAAAATCAGTCCTACACCAAAATCTAGTGAGGCAATGTAGTCAGGTGTTCAGATTCAGTGCTTGTGTTTACCAAATCAGCAGAGAAAACAATAAACTTGGCTGGAATATTCCAGTATCCTGTTTTAGGCATCCTTCTCTTGCATTTTTTTAATTTCAAAAGTTATGCAAATAATGGGTTTGTATTTGACTCACCTGTTTTGTGAGTCAAAACAGGTGTGCAAAACAAGTCACTGATTCTGGATCCGATGGACTGAATCTGGTCCTCAAATTACGATAATGCAATTCAAATCAAGAAGCTAAAACCATGATAAAATTAAGCTTGAGATAAGAATTCAGATGTTGAGCTTGACCCTATGTCTTGATATGGAACTGCATATAAAATAAGTAAGCAAAGGGATAGTACAATGGTAGAGTTGGGTGAAGGTTTGGGAGCAAGGTTTAAAAAAAAAAAGAAAAGCCAATTACAAGCCAAGCTCCTTACCTGCATTGAATTTGGCACAACCCCACTGAAAATAATTGTGTGATTTTCATTTGTTGTAAGATATTAACTTGTGCATCCTTTTACTTTTTTTCTCTAGTTTGTCAAAGAAGTTATATATCAAAACCTGCTGTATCTTTAGGTACAGAATAGTCTCTCACTTCAAATACATGACAAAATTCTTATCCACTGCTGTCTGTACAGACAGCAAAAATAAGGCTGAAAGATTTAGAAACAAATCTCATTTCAAGATATGTCTCTCTTGTCTCTGTAGTATGCTGAAAAAGTTAGGGTAAAATGAACTTCAGCATCCCTCCCAAGTAGGTGGCAGGCTGTAAGTTCCAGACTTTGATGTAAATTCATAAAATTGAGTTTGTTGCCTATCTCTTTCCCATGCTAGAGCTCACCCTGTGTAGCTGTTTCTCTGCCCTAGGAAGCTAGGTGACGAACAGACCTGGGCTAGCGCTGTAATTAGGATCTCTGGTTGCTGCCGTCTTATGCCCAAGAGGATTAACTCAGCTCGTTAGAGCAGGGCCACAAAGAATCCTGTACCAGGTGTAGGAGGAAAATTCTGAAGGGCCTGACTCCCCGCTCCAAGCTGAGGCTATGACTCCCTGTTGCATCCCCAAGCAAAAAGTGTACTTCTGACTCAGAATGCTCCATGTACTTATTACTGACTTGCTTCTCCCTGCTCTGTCGCTAAGAAACAGATCTGGTACACAAGAATACTCACCAAACTCCAAATCCTTTACAGTCAAAACAAGACCACAGCATGTTGCTGTTTCTTGTACTCAGTCCAAGTATTACCTTCCAGTTCAGCAGCTCTGTGAACTCCCACACTTAACGTGCTTCCAGCCTCCCAGAAGCCATGTGGAATTTTTTTGCCTGTGACCTTTTTAAATAAACATTTGCTATTCCTAAGAGATCAGTGATTGAACAGTTTAATGAGAGCATTCACATTTCTATTAAAAATGCTTCACAGCAGCTCACAAAAGGCAATGCTGTTGTATAGCTTTTTTTCTTTTTTCAGAACACATAATGCTGTTTAGAGATGCCAGAATGACAACCCAAGACTGCAGGGACTTGTTTTTTCCCCCTACAAAATGTATGGTAAGATTTATTACAGAATGAGTTATTACTTCCGCAATGTTCCCTCTTTAGCCGGGATGCAATGCAACCATCTCTAAGAAATAGTACAGTCTCTTTTTCTATCCTGAGTCATTCACAGGAGTTTTATGCAAAACTGCGTTTTAATGTGGATCATCAAATTACTTCGACTGCTCATATTCTCCCTAGGAACAGTCTCATCATATTTCCCTGTGGCTCAGTCATGCCTGCTCCAATGGAAGCCCAAGTCAAAGATCAATTTTTTTTAGTGCATGTGACTGGCAGGTCTTCAAAATGCAGCACTTAGAGTAGTTTCAATATGCTTTTCCCAAGATGTGTTTGCATAATTTTCCGTTGAGTTTTCTTCCCAGTTTCCTAATTCCTTAACCAAACTGCTCTGTCATAAAAGGTTAACAAGAAAAAAGGAGAAAATTAACAAAAAAAAAAAAAAAAAGGATTAAAGCAACAACTTTAAGTATGAAAACAAAGTGTAAGCTATATACAGCCAATGAGTTATTTCTAAACCATATGTACCAATACTTTGATTTTTGTCACTACTGTAAGCTTATTAATTCTGGAAATGTATCAGGCAGAGAGCCGTGCCATACCAGAGGCAGATAACAGAAAACATTTTTGCAAACAGCTCACCTGGTGATCTTTAATCCAAACCTTAAATTAGCTTTGTTGTTTTCATACTGGGCCCTTTTTTTAATATGAAATTTTAACTCTGTCAGTCCAAGTGACACTGAAGAAGCATATGCATCTCATAAAGATAAGGACAAAAATGTTTCTTAGTCATGTTCTGTTAGGCTATCGAGCTGTGTCTTCACAAGAAAAAAAACCACCTCAAACTACAGTTTTAGACAGTCCCCACTGTCTAAATTTTAGACACTAAAATTTACCCAATTTTAGTGAAGTTTTAAAATACAGCAGTCTGGTTCCTCTGTTATTCTGAACTTTAATATTTAAACTACAGTTCAGAAGTCATTTCACAAATGTCCCTGGGCCTGCAAAGATACAAGCTGTTATTTAAATGTGTATATGGTGAGTAAACCCACCAGCTAGTAAAAATTAGGTAGGTGTCTCCAATTTTGGTGATGATGTTAACATAGCTATATAATAATGACTAAGTAAAAGCATAGAAAATTATGTTTGGGATAGTCATGTACTGTATGGCTGTTTGAAAGCTTGTTCATTTTTGTTTTTTGTTTTTTCACCAAAAAACGTAAGGTATGAACACTCTGTATTAACTTTGCCTATCATATCTTACATCATGATGGCCATAATGCCTCTGTGTCCCCAACAGTTCTTTACTAAATCTTTGTTACCGAATCTTCATTCTAAAACATGAATTTTGTTTTTCACAATAAAATGTCATATGTAATGACATTTCTCAGCAGGGGCACTCAAAATGGTCTAATTCATTTCGTATCCTTTTGCCAGTTCATGTTCTACAAAGGTTTATTGGTGTACAAAGGTTTATTAGTCTAAATAGTTGCAGTAATATAAATGGTGTAAGTCAGTGAGGGAAAGGATGATTTGTATGATCAAGGTCCCTGATTTGCACAAACAGAGCTGCCAAGACAGCAGCTTTTGGTGACATGAAAAAAATATAGTATTTGTTTTAGCATTCTTTTACTTTGCAATTGGGTGAAACAATGAAATGATTTAAATTATATATTGCCGGTTTAGTTTTAAGCTCTTCATCTTTATTTCACTTGGGTACAAACCTGCATTCTTTTTCACGTAGGTGCTCTGCGGGTAACTTGATGAACTGATTTACAGTAGCCTAGGTTCAGGGTGGGAAGAGTGCTTTCTACATGTTCTATTTTTATTTTCCACTGTTTTTTAATTAGGTCCTCTTTGCATGGTTTTGTACTGAGGCATTCATCTGCTTCTGCTGCATACTCTTTCACCTGAAGTCATAATCACCTGTGATATCACACTGGCTACTGCAGAGGAAATTATGATGTGACAATGTGACATACAGAAAATTATGACTGTGCATGGGGAAAACCCAGCAGGAGTAGAACTCCAAAGGAAGAAAGGTCCTGCTTACATGTTTTCCTCTCTTCTTACTAGGAAAATAGAGAAAATATTAAAAAACCACTGTCGAGGCAAACCTTAGCTAGTGTAAACCGATGTTAGGAAAAGCATTGCCACTTACATAAACTGGGAGTTTACCTTTCCTCTCCCCATCTGAACACTCTACAGATAAAACTTTTAATGCAATGCTGTCGTTCAGTTTTAGTACTTTACCCTACTTTTTATGTTCAATCTCTGCATGCTTTTAAATCAGTGGATTCTGGATCCTGTCAATTCTTTGACTGCAAGACTCCAGACCACAACTCTGTTACAGGACACACATAAGCACTGCATTAATTTTTTGTTTTCAAGGAAAGTAAGCTTCATGTAATTATATTATTTGCTGCTTTTTCCATGTCTTCTATTCATAAAAGGGATAGGACACAGCAATACCATGTTTTGAGATTCATACTTTAATAATTTGAAAGATAATTTTGGAGACTGCTCTATCTTGTACTGAAATTTCCTTTCCCTTTATTTAAATCCTTCAGGAATTATAAGACTCTGATTACCAGAAGTAGTTTTGTTTGTTTTATTTGCATATTGATTAAAATCAATGAATATAGCCTTAAAGTTTTTGCTTTATGAAGAAAAAAAAATCTTGAAGTAGTCCTGCTTGTTTCATAAATAAACAGAAGAGTCTTTTAATCAGTTCATTTTAAATTGCTGCAACTGTTTTTAGCCCTAACTCCAGCTGCATTGACGGTATTGTCTTATAAGTTATTATTTTAGAATTTATTGTTAAAATAATGAATATGTAAACAGGAAACTAGAAATGCAAACAGAATACTGTCTTTTAATACAGTGCTTTCAAGAATTGAAAATACGTAGCATTGATCTTTTTGGATAAAACTATTGCCAGCTTATTTGCTGGCTAATGACACCTGATGTTTATTTTTATATTCCTGTTATGTCAGGTACATATGAGAAAAATCAAATGTTTCTGATTTCAGACAAAAGATAAGTGAAGAATAGCGACGAGTTTACTGTTCAAGACTTCTTAATACTTCACTTCCAGTCAAATTTTACTAGTGGACCTGAGATTTCAATATAACAGAAACATTTTTATCAGCAACAAGATCTACAATACTACTAGTCTCAGCACTGTCAGGTGATTTGTTATGGATTCCAAGGAGATTTTACTTTTCAAGTGTAATTTCCACTACTGAATTCTATTTGAAAATAAAGAAGCCAACCGGTACGAGGAAGTTCTAGATTATGAAGGTCTGGTAAAGGCCCTCAGAGTTGAATGTAGCCTTACTTTTCATGAACAATATGCTTACAGCAGATTCTTCAGTTGATTTTATAACTCTATGCAACTCCTTAGTAATTCCATTGCAGTCAAACAAATTACTCTAGGTTTATGAGAGCATTAAGTCAGAGCTGAAGCCAGCCTATGCTTATTATTTTATACAGCGTGAAATAAATCATGGAATCCAATTACAGAGTAAAACACCAGGCAGTTTTTCTACACTGGTAAGTAGGCATTTATAGCATCTCATGCTATTAACAGAATAAACATGCACACAGCAATTAATTTAGAATTTTTACTCCCAGGTCTTGAGAGTAATGTTGTCTCTTGGTTTCAAACTCACCAAGAACAAGACTGTGAACCAAGCATAGCATAGTTACAGTCTGCGGCAAAACAGGGGCATTCTGCTGGGTGCTGCTGAAGGCAGCTTGGCAAAAGGGTTTGCCTGGTATTATGTGAGAGTGGTACAGCTAGCCGCAGCTGTGAGTGCCCACAAAAGCAGCCAGAGGAACAGCCTCAGAAAGTGTGCAACCCATGGGGATTTGGAGGTTGGAAAAGCCCAAGAAGTAGAAAAGGAAACAAACAAAATCATCCATAAAGCCTATTTGCAGATCCTACTAGACCCTGGGAGCAAAGAAAACTATTAATGGAAGTGAAAAAGTAACAAGCGGCCCTGGGATCTAGGACAAGCTGCCGTGACTGTTGCAGTTGAGGTCAGTGCTATCCTTGTGCCCAATCATGAAGCCTAGGGGGAGTAAGAGGACATGGCCTTCTAAAGCAATGCCAAGTAGCAGCGTGTAGTCTGCATGGAGGTGCTAACCTGCCCAAGATTCTTGTATCTGAAATATTGGATACAGCCTGATAAAGACCAGCAAGAAGTGTTTTGTTTTAGGAAACCTTTTACCTCCTTAGAAGAAGGCAACCCATTGATTTGACCAAAGGGCAACTAGCAATGCACTATGACTGCGGAACAGCCTATGCTCAAGAAGAAAGCAGGTTGCAAGATGCAGTTGATAAACTGTATATTGTTTCAGGTAAGTGATTCTTTTCTTAGAGAAATATGAATGCTGTTGTAGATCGGGTATTCACCCCATTCATCCTGACTCCTCAGGCCATTCTGCTGGCTGGATAGCTAACCAGACACACAGCAGTCTCAGGATCACGAGGCTTAGGGACTTTCTTCATACACACTGACACTTTATGTAACAAGAACACAACTTTGCTATTGCTAATGCTAACTATCTTGCTATTATGTGTAGTTTTATCTAACTTGCTCACCATTTTTATTAAGTACTTAGGCTGCAGCTTCTTCTGGTGGGTACTATCTCTTGATTATATTAGTGTGCAAACAGTATTATAGAATCCCTCTACCTAACAGAGTCCTGGTCCCTTGGCTGAGACATTCAAGAACTTCACTGCGTTAAGGGATACATTTTACTAATATAGACCTTTGCCAATAATGTCCAGTTTCTGTTTCTGAGGGTTGAACAGTATTCCTTAGATATGAACACAACAAATGTAACTGAATTTAGGCAATCTGCATGCTAACTTTGTGCTGTTACTACACCATACGAAGTGTGTAAAACCAGCTGCCTATATATCTATCTATCATGTTAAACAACTAAAGGCTTGGCCTGTGCAAGATATGCATGGTGCGGTGTTGCAAAAATCTGCAGAAGTGGATCTGAGAGTACAAGAAGACTATATTCTAGGTTATTATTTAAGAAGCTATCATTATATAATTAGAATGCATTAAAGCCATAAAGTTTAAATGGCTGTGAGCTTATAAAAAATTGATAATAAACGCTTGCTTTCCAGTTATACATAAGCAATGTTTAGCAAGACACTAGCAGACTCCAGTTTTCCATGGTAATTCAGTTGGTGTTTTCCACCACTGTTGATTTCATGACAATCGATATTTCTATTCATGTCTATTTTTCTAAATAAAGTGGACTAAGCTAGACATGGTGGCCATGTCTAACAAGCTGTTTTCTGCAGGGCTTAAAAGTAAAACCATGTGACCGTGCAGTTATCTATAAAATATAAACGCTGTCAAGTATCTTAAAAGGCAAAGTGAAAAGAAGACATGAAAAAAGAGCTTGAACTGAAAGGATAAGACTGAGTTACAAATCTTGTGTTGTTATTGTTACTGAAATTCTAAAAGTTTTTCTTCCTGATAAGGATTTTTTTTTTTTCCCAAGTCTTCATAAATACATGGGGAATTCCAAGTTTTTGCCTTTTCTATTTTATTTAGCTTTGAAGGATGAAGAAATAGATCAGTCCTAAGCTAAAGTTTGAGCCTTAACTTGCTGTTAGGGTGGCAGCAAGATCTAGTGAATAATGCAGGATTTCTTTCCAAGTCTGCTCATGACCTTCTTTAAGACCCTGGAAACACCTTCCATCTCTTACCCTTTTTCTTTTTTCTTTCCTGATTTCCTTGTTGCTTGTGGCTTCTATTTTGACTGTAAATTAAACTGTCTCTGAGCCTGTTGGAATATGAGCAATACACAAATTTTACGGAGTGTGAATGAAACGCTGGAGGGGCAGAAACTGAGGCATCAGAAAAATAATCTGCTTTGTTTCTTAGATTTTATTTTCTTTGTACTTGTATAGAATTGTGATATATTTATTCTGATTATTCAAATAATATTCCTGGAAAAACAAGGAACAGGAAAAATATTTGTACTGCATAAAACAAGTAATTTGGTTTTGTTTTGGTTTTAATTATTTTTTCCACCCCTCACGTAGGCTTTTTTAAAGTTTTGGCTTAGGTCAAGAGAGTTTTGCAACTTGTGTTAGTAGAGTTAATATATGGAATGAAACTTTTAAAAGAGTAATAGCCTGAGATTGAGAATTCATGTTTTTTGTATCACCTCTCAAATGGCTCTTTCTGATGTTCTAGGAAGATTTCCTCACCATTTTGATTCCATTTAGGCCAGCTATTAAATGAGTAAATTAGAATAATATTGTTGAACAGCTTCCTAAGAACATTCATGATTAATTGCTGATAAGTACTAAATATTACTGTGAAAGTATGTGCTAGCATGCATATGGTATACTCAATTTCTAGCTGATGCAATACTTCTGCTGCAAAGGCTTGGAAAAATTACTGCATTGTCAGGGATTTCTAACTTAAAAATGCTACAGTTTTCTAAGACTCTGACATGCCTTGGAGAAAAAAGATCTAAGGGTAAAACATTATTACTATACAATTAAAAACTAGACTTTTAATTGTCTGCAAGCTGTTCTAAGCAGCGTTAAAGCAACAAGTTAAAGCCTCTGGTCTCAATTTCATTATATTGCCTGGGAAACAGCTTAGTAGGCGGCATTTGTGTTTGGTAGCATATAGTACCAAGAAAAGTGAAAGACTTTAGTAAGATGCTGCTTGAGTCAGGGTGACCTTCATAACAATGATTAGCCAATAGTGTGCCATTATCAATACCAGTTTTGTTCTAGGATTCTGATGGGTTTCTATACAGTACTGATAAAGGTTATGCCATTTTTTTTTTTTGAGAAAACTGAATTTGGTTTCTTTCCAGTATGTTTAATTCTTAAGCATCTGGTTTTCTGGTTTAGATTCTGAAATTCATCTCATCTCCTCAGAGGAGATGTATATAACTGTATAATTGAGTTGTTTCTTACCCTTGTACTTAGCTTTTCTTAGCAGACCTCTGTAAGAGATCTGTACGTTGTTATAGGATGGGCAGCTGAATATAAAGAAGTGCTACAATGTTCATTGTATAGTGTTAAGGCTGGGATCAAGAAAGATCTGGGTCTACATGAAAGGCCATATTGCTGAAATTCAGCAAGGAAGTCTTACCATCAATACAAGTAAGACTGGGTAGATAAGAAAGAAATGTACAGTTTGGGAAATCAGAATTTCCTGCAGAAAAAGGCAGATAATCAGCTGTTAGAGAAGAGCTTTTGCAGAATGAGTTGGCAGTTTCAGTTTCTTTCCAATTCTATAGCTGTTTATTTCATCAAGTATAATTGGTAAGAACATGTACCTGGGCTGGTGGCTTCATGAAGAAAGAAGGTTGTGGATGGGTACAAAAAGCAACAGCTTTGAGATTCCCAAGGAGGTCTCTAAACTCTACCATTAATATGAATATTGTGGAAGAGCAGAATGGGAAATTTTTCATTTCCCTCACAAGATATATGGAGATCTTATTTTCATTTGATAGCTTTCAGAATATGCTGATGCTCTGAACAAGAAGAAATTATTATTTAATAGGTAAGAGTCTAACCTAACCTCAGCTGAAGTCAACAAGAATTCCTTTCTCTAATCTGAATGGCTACTGAATCAGGCTCTAAATGTCCTAGCCTTTTGCTTCCTCTTACAAGTATCACTTTTATAGCATAATCATGGCACCTTCTGTAGTGCGCCCGATGCTATGTAAAACTACAGGAAAATGGTTGTAAGTTCAAAACTGAGGTATGTAAAAAACTACCTGTGGAACGATCACTGAGATTAACATAGGATGTATATCACAAACTTAATGATAAAAAATATAGTGACACTATTATCTGTTAAGAAAATACTACTATTTTAATACAGCATCATCTTCCATTAATTTTTTCGACTGAAATTTATCTGGTTGGCCAGATCTTTTATCTCTACAAACCACATTAGTGTGTGAGGTGTCAGAGCAGGACAGAGACCTAGCTACAGACAGGTTTTGTCTTTCTCCTTCTTTCTCATGTCGGTCTTGCAAGAAGGCAGGCCTGATTTGAAAACTGTGGTCTGAGTTTCCCTGTCCCCCAAGCCCTCAATCTGCACATGATTCAAGTCACCACCGTCTTCCCAGTCTACTGGGAAAGAAGCCAGCAGAGAGAGCTGAGGCATGTACTAACCATCGGGTTGTTCATGAAGTGATTGCAAGCTGCAATTTGTATAATGCTGTTCTTTAACTTAATATCCCAACCACCTGAGCTGATGGTAGCAAATCATTTTTAGGCTTTACCTACAGCAGAATTAACCAATCTGGTCTGGTTTAAGACATTGGTTTTTGTAGCAAGAGCCATGTTATGTTAAACATAACCTTTCTATAGAAAGAAACCTATAGAAATTTGGATGTGGAACCAAGATGCAGGGGAACAGTTCTGGAGTTATGTCCTATTAGTCTGTAACATCTGTATGTCTGTAACAGCTCTAAATGAACAAATTTACTAAAGAAACACCACTTGGGAGAATGGCAAGGAGGGGGGAAGGGGGAGTTGAGGGAACATGACTGGAAAGAAAGAAGAGTAGCTATAGTTTGGTTCCTGGATAATGAGTGGTGGAACAGCCAGAAGGATAATTCTTATGCTCTGACTGGACAATGCCTAAGAATTTAGCTTTGATTATAAGAACGTAACTGGTTAAAAGGAATGAGTGGGCTAGGAGCTTTGTATCTAGTAATACAGTTCAGGCAAAATTCTGTCCCTGAGTGAGGCTGAGGAATCTGTTGTCTGGGGATACGGAAGTGCAAGCAGCTGTATTTGGTACAGGCTGTAGATATAGTGGGGGAGAATGCAGGAGGAAGA
>JBCJKH010033961.1:0-15708 GCA_039877255.1 Loriculus beryllinus
CTCCGACCCAGGTGTAGGACCTTGCACTTGTCATGGTTAAACTTCATGAGGTTGGCATCAGCCCACCTCACAAGCGTCTCCAGCCAGACATTGAGCCATTGACCACAACTCTTTTTGTTGTTAAGTGTTTTGTAAAATAAATCAGCATTTTTGCAATCTTTTTAAAAGTGGGGAATGTATTCAGCATCAGTTTTTAAAAAGGCATTAGCTCTGATTTTACTCAAATTATTAGCCTCTAATCATACCTGTTACTTAGCATCATCAAGTTAGATTTTCAGGAAGAAACAATTTACTTTCATCTTCAGAGAATGTCTCTTCCATCTTAATGACCACCTGTTAAGAGGTAAAAGAAAGACATATCATAAGATGAAACACTGCTTCACATCACCAACTATTAGCAACCTCTTCCAAACATTTCTTTTTCCTACTTAGCTCAACAACTCAAGACAAGGGCCAAGCAAGCACAGGGTTTTTCCCAGGCAAAATGTATCACCTGCCCTTCCCCCAGAGAAGAATGTTCTAACCCAGGACAGATACACATTTTTCTAAAGTATCAAAGAGGTTTAGATGTTCACAGCTAAATGACTGTAGCTGGAAGAGGCAAGAAGTTGCATACCAACTTACTTTCTGCTCCTTTGAGTTGAGACCTAAAGACTTCTCCCATCCCCCTCTCTCTATCTGCTGTTGTCCAGTAAACCCACCAAGGGAGTAACTTCATAACAAAATACTACTTTGTACATATATTAACCCAAAAAAAGACACTTTGAAAATTATCTTCTTCAATTATTGGAACTTGTTCTACACTTTATATACTCTTCCTGAGCCCTGGAACAGGCACTCTTTGTCAAAAAGTAGATATCTACTTTCTCTATTCAAGGTCAGGTTTTACCTCCACATCCAATTAACCTATCCACAAAGCAGAGATAATTTTCCAGTGATGTGACCAAGCAATTACATACTTTCACCCCACAACTCTCTTTTTTTTGTCCCATCGAAACATTTACCATTAGGTATCACATTCATCTGTTGTAGCAATTCCCATCTTAAAAGGGATTAAGTCAGCAGCCCTAAGCTCTTACTGATAAACTTGCTTTACAAAGCCCAGCAAATTCCAAAATATCATCTTTCAAGTGAACTTAGGCTTCTTCTGCCAGACTTTCCCCCCATTTTTCACACTCTGATCACCATTAAAATTTGAGGCTGAATTATGGAGTCTATCAGCTCTTCCAAGCTAGCACAACAGCCTCAAAATTGCTAAAAATGCTTCATAGAATTCTTTGTAATTTAGATGTTATATAAACTTGATGCCTTTTAGAAATGGGGTTTTAATCCTCAAGAACTACATTATTCCTCAAATTTACTAATACAATCTTGTAACTAATTGCCTTGTCCTTACTTAAGTAACTGCAAACTGCTAAACAAATCCTGTATCTCACAATCCTGACTACTCCTGTCCTCATTTTACTTGTCAGTGCTTCCTGAATTTCATCCATTCATTGCAGTTTCTGGAAATTTTCAGAAGCACTGAATTTTTAGCTGTTCTATTTTATCTATTCCTGTCCTTTCTTTTCAGTTTCTTTTCCTCCACATCTCTTGTAATTTCAGGTGCTTTTTGATAAGGCTGTTTTTTTGGAGCTCTTATTTAGATGAGTCCCTATCTTAACTACAAGTAACTAAAATCTTATGGAAAAGAGCTCATGAGAGAAGGAAAGACAGCTACATTTATCTCCACCAACTCCTAACACAGAAATAACTCAACTGTCCAACCCCTTTCTTCCTTTGCAGCCAATTACCTCATGGCCCACTGTTGTTTTCTTCATCTCCTGCAGCACTTCCCTGCTCGCACTTGGTTTTGCCTTGGAAAATCTTCCTAGTCATTGCATAAGAAATCCAAAAGAAGCATTCTGATAGAATTTTTCACTGTTTTTCTTGCAGGAGAAATAATAGAGGACCTCTCATTGGTTGATTTCTGGACATGTGTTTATGTAACACAAAGCATACAGTGGATTTTCTTTCTAAACAAAATAAGGCACTGCTCTTCTTTCAGATAAACAAGTATGTCAGAATTTTACAGCAACCATATTGCTTTCAGGCCAAGAATTGCACATGGCTTCAGGTCAAGACTTCCAAACCCGTTCTCCATTTGTCTCCAAGTGGAACTGGAGGTTTCTCTCTATTTAGGAAGCTGCTTTATTTTGTTTTCAAACAGATGTGTTTGCTTAACTGCAAACGCAAGCTGACAACTCCAGAAGGCTTTTGTTGTTGTCGTTCCTGTTCTTACTGGCTTTTTAGAAATCCACAGTGCAGATGTATTAACAATAGTCTCTAGCAACACACACCCCCAATGGTGCAAACAGGCAGCAGAACTCCAGAAGGAAACTTCCAAACCAATGCTCTTCTTCAGGGTAGATCTAGAGTAAGTTTCATTATTTAGAAGCCTTCTTTGGTCTGTAAACTGCTAGTGTCCCACAGGATTTACTTACTCCCTGACTGAGATTCACACACAGACTCTTGGTAATATGATTTGAAGTTTGTGTTTGTCAATTCCCACACATATCAGTGGCAGAACTCATTGGTCTTCGTGGTTCTTTCTTCACTGACAAAAAAGATGTAATATTCTGACAAACTGCCACAATTTGGAGGGCTTACACCAGAACCAAGAAGGAGCTGAGCCTGACAATTATTTTTACATTTATTCAAATGGTGATATTTTCCCTGCATCACTCATTCATTCTTCTTGCACTGCAGTGCAGAAAAGCCTCCAGACCTTGTGTGGTATGGTATGGTCTTTTAACACTTACAAACATTTTAAGTTATCTTTGACAGAACAACCCAATTGAAAAAATACTCATACTTGATTTGCTATCACGGCTGAAGAACAAGCTGAAATGCCTGATTAAAAAAATCTAAACCATTATCTGTTAAAAAGCCATTCCCAAACCTTTAAGGGCAAATTTCTCCATCAGTGACTCCCAGTAAGAGTCTGATTTTAGTTTGCAGAAGAGTACAGAAGAAACATCTCTGGACACAATGCTGTCACTTACGTTAGAATAGGATCCAAAAAGGCCTCAAAATTGTGAGCAAGGGACAGATTACAGTGACAGATTTTATGTTCTATTCATTATGTATTGCAAACATAACTCAAAACTTGGGTTTCCCCTTATGATGCCACAAAGATGAAGAAAAAAAGTAAATTTCTGGGTTGGAAAACAAGCAGCTAAATATAAGGTTGAATTTGTTGGCGTTGTGCAATACTGCCTGACTAACTCCAGCCACCATACTTTTCAGCTGTCCCCCAACAGGTGTAAAGCAGTTTCAGTTTGTACTTCTGCAGAAACACACTGGAACTATTTGGAGAGCCGGAAACCCTTGAGTATTACAGCTATGCCATTCTTAAGGACCAACAGTCATGATCCCAACTTAACTCTTTTGTCTGCATAACTGCTAACTTTCCTTCCAAAACGATGCTCATATATACCATCACTGATCTCTTCGCCAGCCTCTGGAACTAGAACCTTCTGATCCCATAAGCACACATTTAAACTTGTAGCATACACACTGAGTGACAAGCCCCAGAGCTGAATATTCAAGAACTCCAATTTCTGCAACGTCTCCTACTGCTGAACAAGTTAACCGTATTTCAGATCTCACCCACTTTCTCTATTCAGATTTAAACAACCTACGGCAGAATATTCCTTTTCAACTGTAAATGACAAAACCATGTACCACCGCTGTGGCTGCGCTATAGGACAAACACCCACCCCCACCCCAAGAGTGCCAACGCAGAGCTGTGCCCAAGAGAAGGGCAAAATGACACCAAAGCCCCCCTACCCCAACAAAGGAAGGTCAGACAGAACAGGAGGAGGCCCTGGCCGCTCATGCGCGCTCCCCTCAGGGCTGCCCGGGCTGCCTCTGCGCAGGCGGCCGCGCCCGGGCCCTCAGCGGCGGGGCAAGAGAACGGGCCCGGGGCCCTCCGCCACCACCCTGCGGGCTCTGAGAGCCGCGGGGGGAGCTCCCGGCAGAGGAAGCCGCCGCGGGGTGAACGGGGCCGCCTCCCGACCGTTAGAGCTAGAGGGGAACCGAGGGGCAGTGCCGCTGCCACAGCAGGGTCCCCGCCTCCCGCGGTGCCACAGCGATCAGCCCACGGCCACACCGCCCCGCTGACAGCACCCCGGCTGGAAAGGAGGCCTGGGGCACAGCCTGCGGAGTGACCGGCGTTGGTGCGGGGGAAGCTATTAGAGAGCAGAGCCGGTGCTGCTATGAAGGGCTGTGCCGCCCTCACCCGGCGCCAGTTTGAGCAGCCGGCCGGCGAGGCGCTGACAGATGTCGCTGGAGGTACACGCTTTGGCAGCTGCCGAAGAAAGACTAGCTCCTGTCTGGAGCCTGGGCTGCTTCCGCACAGACCTCCCAGGCACGGACCGTCCTGCGGGTGACCCTGGCAGTGCCGGGAGCTGCTGCAGGGCTCCCACAGCAGCAGGAGCGCTCCATTGCAGCCTTCCTCGGGCCCAGCAGCAAGGCTGAGTTCTCGTTTTCTCTTGTCAGATCTGAAACAGCTCTTCCTGTGAACATCAGGCACTGATTGTAGAAGTGTCATTTTTAGTTGCAGATGGTCACACAGCGGCTGAAGGCTCAGCTGACCTGCAAACAACGTTGGTAAGCAGATTTGATTCTGCCAGCAGACGGGAGCAGGAAGGACTGGTGTAGAGTCTGAGCTAGCAGGATTTCCACAGAGGGTTTTTATTTCAGTAGATGGATGTGCCCAGTGCCAAAACACCGCTGTCAAAGTAGCCAGCACAAGGCTGCACCAGGACAGCTCAGGCTCACTCCTGACAATGGCAGGTGCCTTACTTCAGGAGCTGCTCAGGTGAAACATTAGTTCTCAGTATTTACAGACTTCTCCAATTTAATGCTAGTCTTTTTTACATTGCTCAGCAAATGCAAAGTGCTTAATATGAATAAGATCAGTATAGCTGCATAACTCACATACACAATGTACAGTAATACTTCTGTGCCTGCCTTTCTTCTTCCTGTTCTATATGTTTAGGAATTTTCCCCCAAAGCAGGACCAGTGGAAAGCCAGGCAAATTCTGCTATATGCACAATACGACTTCTGTTAATGCAGAATACTGGAGTTTCCCTTTACTAATCCCAGAGAGAGTCCAACTTTCTTACGCTGTGCAACCTGTACACCACAGTCTGTACACATTTGTGGAACTGGAGTAGGTATTCTAACAGGAGCACATTTGGGCTCACTGCAAAGAAAAAGATATCAGTAGAATCAGTAATGCTAGATGTGACAGTGCTTTCTGCAATGTTAGCAACTCTGTGAGGAACTGTGCTGAAATCCTTCCAATAGTGCAAATAAGTTTTTAAAAGACTACTGAATGGTGAAAAAAGGATCTGATGAACTCCCATTGATCCAGCCTGGGTAAAAACAATCCTGGGACTGGAAAAGAAATACCATTTCCACATAGAAAATACCCTAGCTTACCTCAATATTTAAAACAAAACAACAAATAAACCCCTACCTTCCCATTTTCTGATGCTTACACATTTTAGATTCTTCAGCAACAGCTGGCAGCAAGCATCTCAGAGATTTTCACAACAGACTCTGGAGGATATTAACATGGTAAACATATAGCACAAATGCTTCTAAAATACAAAAACCTCCTGCTGCATTTTTAGATACTGCCATGGGTGTTTTCATAGAATTGTGGAATAGTTTGGGTTGGAAAGGACCTTGAGATCATCCAGTTCCAACCCCCTGCCATGGGCAGGGACACCTTCCACTAGACCAGGCTGCTCAAAGTCCCATCCAACCTGGCCTTGGACACTGCCAGAGATGAGGCATCCACAGCTTCTCTGAGCAGCCTGTTCCAGTGTCGTGCCACCCTTACAGTAAAGAACTTCTTCCTTATATCTAACCTGAACTTCCCCTGTTTAAGTTTAAACCCATGACCCCTTGTCCTATCACTACAGTCCCTGATGAAGAGTCTCCTGCATCCTTGTAGGCCCTTTTCAGATACTGGAAGGTTGTTATGAGGTCTCCATGCAGTTTTAAATAAGATCTAATCTTAGATGTCTGTGTACATTAAATATACAGTTAACCATCTGTCTGTCTTAAAATACGTGAAAAGATAATCTCACTCCTCGGTTCGAGCTCGCTCTTAGACACAGTATTTTTGGGGGAGGTTTTAAAAACTCTTTTAATACTTCAGAAAAACAAGAAAACCAAAACTGAGCTAGGAAAAAAAAAAAAAAAAAATGGAAGGACTAAATCTTTCTCTCATTTCTATCCCTATAAACTCAAGGAAGCTCTGTTGTTGCCAAAGAAGTTAATTTCATGTCCTGCCCCTGTCAGCAGAACCTCATCTACTCTTGTGAACTGCCATGTTTCACAGAATGCCTATAAGCCACCTTTTCAGGAGCATTTTCCTGCCATCATTTTATCTGGTTCTTTAGATGAAAGCTTAACATCCGATGCTGGAAGGACATTCAGCTTTACACTATGTTGGTTATAAACAGTTCCATATTCCTATGTGCCAGTTCCATCTGGTCTGTCCTTCCTAAGCGACAGCTTCTTGAGTATTAGGGTATTGTTGGAAAATAGAGTATTTCTATAGTCAGGTTTTCTGTAAACAATCTCAGTCTTTTTCAGGTACAGTCTAAAATCCACGGGATACAAAATAACAGTACACTTGAAACGAAAACTCCACCACATAGCTCAGACAAGATTCTGATGACTTGGGCACCAAGTGATGCATCTCTGGTAGGTGTAACAATTTTTATCCACAAACAAGTTACTCTGTAGCTGGACTCTGGTTTTTGAGAATGCCATGGATTTTTGGAAAATAACCTGTGTATAGTCTGGGTTTAAGAAAGAAAACCAGTATCATCTTCCTGAGATTTTTCAGGGTAGCAGGACCATAGCCAGAATGACATATATTATTCCCTCCTGCCCATGAGGATAAAAACTCATTTTCTGTTCTGCACAGGTAAAACTGTTACCTGATCTTGTCCACATTAATTGGGATTCTCTTCAGTGGGCATGGAATGCAATGCAAAGCATGTAGGGAAACAGGGCAGAGAGTCAAGGAGGAAAGAGAGAGAAATGAGGACAGGGAATACATTTTATCCCTCTCCTGTGAAATGCTGCATAAATCATTTTTTCTGTCCCTATGTAGCGTGAACTCCAGTTTGCCCTTATTTCATAGGGCCTGGGATGACAAAAGCAGTCAAGGACAAACTATTATAGTCTCCTTAAGTCCTCTCTCCTCTGCTGGAAATACCCTTAATCCATATAAGACACTGTTGTGGTTTAAACCCAGACGGTAACTCAGCCCCTTGCAGCTGCTCACTCATTCCCTCTTTGTTCCTCCCTACCCAGGCAGGATGGGGAGGAGAATTGAAAGAACATAAAACCCACAAGCCGAGATAAGAACAGTTTAATAATTAAAATAAAGTACCATACTAATAATAATGATGACAAGGGAAATAACAAGGGTAGAGATTATAAAACGAAAAAGGGAAAGGAAACAAAAAACAAACTCAAGTGATGCACAGTACAGTTGCTCACCACCCACTGAACAATATCCAGCCCAACCCAAGCAGCAATCAGTCCCTTCCTAGTGACTCCCCACAGCTTATACACTGGGCATGACATGCTGTGGTATGGAATACCCCTCTGGCTACTTTGGGTCTGGTGTCTTGTCTCTGCTCCCTCATGGCTTCTTGTGTCGTTCCTCATTGGCAGAGCATGAGACTGAAAAGTCCTTGATCAAGGTAAGTGCTGCTCAGCAACAACTAAAACATCTGTGTGTTACCTGTGTTAGACTAAAGCCAAAACATAGCACTGCGCCAGCTACTAGGAACAAAATTAACTCTGTCCCCGAGGAAACCAGGACAGATGCTTATTTGGTATTTTGTGCCTGCCCCAATGCACAGTAGTGAACAAAACAGGGCCTATGATAATAGTTTACATTCTTTTAATGGGTATAGAGTACAGTGAAAAAGTAAAATCTGAAAAAGAACTCCTTATGCAAATGTAAAGAACTCCAAAACCCAAAAGACATCCTTGAGAAACAGAGGAATCAACTCCAAAATGTTAACCAACATTTAACACAGACACATCACGGCTTTCAAATCAGGAACCAGAAAGAAGAAAAGATGACTGCAGTTACCTGTGAAAAAGAGAGGCTCGGTAGAAGCCAGAAGTTCTGGCAAAAGAAATTATTTGATTTAAAAGAGACAAAGCAAAGACTGAAGATAGAGATACGCAAGCTTAGGAAAGAAAAGAGTTCCCTAGAGCAAGAGCTTGAAAGAAATCAGAGTGAAATGCAACAAATAAAACAAAAAGAAACTGCAGCAAAATCTGAACTGGAAATTCACCATTACTGAAGACCCTGGAAGCTGAAAAACTGAATTTTGAAATGACCCTGCAGGAATGTTCTTACAGTAAACAGATGTTGCAGAAGGCCTGTGAGAAGCTCCAAGCAGATAAAGATTTCACAGAAAAGAAACTCATGACTGAACTCAGAAATGCAAAAGCAGATATTGTTCTTTTGAAGTCTAGCTTGACCAGTGCAAACAGAGAATGCAAGAGGTTATGAACAACAGTAACAAACACCAGAGAAAAATCAGTTACTTAAGAATGAACTGCAGGAATACTGACAAGATGCTTCCAGCTATGAAAGTGACATTATACAGTTCACTAAAGATTACTCAGTAATACAAAATCACCTGTGGACTACTGAAAATGAGAAGGATGCACTATATTTATATTATATTTATAAATATATATTATATTTATCTCCAACAACAAGTTACAGTTCTAGTCTCTGAGCAAAGTAAATCTCATGGCCAGGTACCACAGTACTCCTTCAATTCAATGTAACTGTTACTCTGAGTATTCCACTGGAATTTGTGCAGAAATGTCTCTTCTAAGTTCAAAGCTTCAGAATATGATTTGCAAGTTAGGAGCTTTACTTCGCAATACCTTCTCAGCTATTCTTTTTTTTTTCAGGCAATTCCTGATAATCTACAATAGTCTGTTGTCTCAAATAAATGGTAATAAACCATTTTCTTTTGTAAAACATTCACATTTCTGACCTCCAGTCATTTCCATATTTTTGTTGTGTTCAAAGGCTTGTTTTGCTTGGGGCTACATTTGAAATTGTTGTTTTTCCGGGTCACTTCATAGAGAGGGCTTACAATCAGACTGTAACTTGAGATGTGCATTCTCCAAAAACCCCACAACACCTAATAAAGCTTGTGAGCTTGTGTTTCTATCTTATTAGTTGGTGGAGATGTTGGTGTTGTCTTGGATTTTGGATAGAGAAAAAATTCTCAAGTAACTAATATTTTAAAATATAGTTGGATGCTGTTGATTTCAAGGTGAGGAGTTTTATGCTTCAACACATGACCAACAATTCTTGGCTTTGTTTTTATTTTCATTGATGCCAGGAAATGTGAGATCCAGTCTGGAATTTCTTTAAAAGCCTATTATCCTGTGAGCAGCAGTCAGGATACCATTTCATGAATATTCTATGGATATTCTAAAATCTAAAAAGATGATAAATCTCTTATAAAAATGAATATAAAAATGCATAAAAATTGTCTTTGTGTAATAACAGGGATAAATAAATGCTGAGGGTTTTTTTAATTTTGTAAAAAATCAGCTTTGATTTACATGAATAAACTTCTTGGACCACATATAAAACCCAATTAAAATTATTAAGACAGAGGTAAGGTGTACATTTAGGATCACAATTTCATCTGAGAAGAAGCTAGTTTGAAAGACAGACGAGATTTGTTAGGAGCCTTCCATATACGCAAAGTGAAATTAAGCTTCTCTTGCAAAAATGTGGCAGCACTTATGGTTGTGAGGAAACTGATGCTGGTAAATAAGGATGACCTTCCTGTCATGAACAGCCTGCTTGTGGCCTAGTTCTGAACATTCTCGATACTGGTCATTTTGAGAAGGTCATCAAAAATCAAAATTTTTAAGACAGCTCTTACTCAAAATTATAGTGTACATAAAGTACAAGTTGCAATTCAACTGAAAGGAATTAATTACCTTAGTTTCACTGTAGCCCACGTGTGACTAACTTGGTTAAGACATACACTGATACACTTTAAAATATATGCACCTTTTTCTACTACAGTGTATATTCAATTTGCAACCCAAATTACTGATTTGAAAGTATGTTTTCTGAAAGTATCTTTCAAAAGCCCAGCTAAGCAATAACATGAAAATGTATATAAAAATACAGCCTTGAATTTAATAAATTGTCTTAAATAATAATAGCTTTATATTTAGAAACAAAAGATTACATTGCAAATAATTAAACAGACTGGATTGCCCAACATACCTGAATCCCACTTTCCACATTTTATTATAGCTTTGATAACAGTTCAGAGTATAGAAAGTGTACCCTGCATTTCACCTCTTGCACCTAAAAAAATGTCAGCTGTGCAGTCTTGTAGTTATTTGCATTTAATGATCTGAAACATAAATTAAGAGAGTTATTAGATTTTAGTAGAGTATCACTGTACAAATTACAAGAATTTTTGTAAAAATTCAAACCTGGGGTAAGCCCAGTCCTGTGATTATATTTAATGACTTGAATAATGAACCAAACAAATACATTCTAAACATTTTCTTAGGAAGGAAATAGTAGTGGAGCATCTGAAATACCACTTTTAATTTCTCTGTGGAACTGCTGATAGATATGTGACATTTTTCTCTTTACAAGTATTCTTAATGAGTCCATTATAACTGTATCTGTGAGCACATAGTGACACTTCACAATCAGTTCCCCCGCTTTTCATTTTGAAACCTACTTCACATACAGTTAAGGGTTTTTTTCCAAATAAAAATATTTAATTTGACAACATGAATTTTTATTCTGTTCATAAACCAGGAACACAATTACAATGACAAGAAGGCTACTCAGAGCAATATACCATTCTTTTTCCCTTGTACTAGCTGAAAAACACCAGTGCCTACCTGGAATGTTATACTTTCTTATATCAGTGTTGGCAGTTACTATACTTTTTGGTGTACCAAGAATTTATTTTCAGTTCTTTCTTACTTTCCATTCGTAATGAAAGGCTTCGTGGAGTAATACATAGTTCTGGTTCTGTCTTGTCAGTGTAAATGAAAACTTCAGAACTATCCTTACAGCTTAAAAAGTGATTGCACAAATGCCAAGATGTGGTGAAATAAAGTAAATGGAACAGCAATAGGTGACAAAAATGAGGTGTATTTCTTAGATTTCGCATATATGTAGAAGAGAAATCACAAATGTGAAGCAGATTCCTCTAAGAAAGTTTTTCAAATTTTAAGCATTTCTAAATTATTTCATGTTACTCATGGAGTATGCAAAATAATATGCTTAACTGGTCTACTTGCAACCTTAGAAGTCTTCGTTTGAAAGTGATTTCTCTAAGTAGAGAACACAGTTCTGATTTTCTGCTTGAATTACAACAGAGCCAAAACTAGAAAATAAATTTGTTTCATGTATGGATTATAGTTTAGTAATATAAAAAATAAAGAATTATGTGCTTCTCTAACTATATACATACACTGTGTTCTGTAAATCTCTTCTTACACTGCACAGTGACATGTTTGTAGTTACGAAACCAATTTGGAGAAGCTTCACAGGTTTAGATTACCTAGTATTGTACTTGCCAGCAGAGGGAGCTCATTTTGTTCCAAAACCAGAACCGCAGACTCACAAAATGGTTTAGGTTGGAAGGGACCTCAAAGATCGTCTAGTTCCAACCCCCTGCCACGGGCAAGAACACCTTCCACTAGACCAGGTTGCTCAAAGGGAAAACAAAACCCGACTTCATTTTTGACAGGAACACTCCTGGTCTTTTTCCATTTATCAAGTTAGAAAATAACAATAAACTTCAATTACATCTATATAGCATGATTCTGAAGGTCCCTATGGTAGGTATAGCCTTATAAAGTAACCTGAATTCTAGAAGAGAGTAGGAATAAATTTGGAAAGTCAAGCTCCTTATGCATTTCGTATCCTTCTGTTAGTAATTCGTTCCTTCATTTATTCAATTATTTTAGACTGTAATAAACAGCTGTGCTAATGACTTATGGTAGGCAGCACACATGAAACATGAACTCAAAGGTACTTACCTTTGGACATTTAAAGTCATTAAGCTTGTAACAGGTCTGCTTTTCGGTCCAGGAGGAGGATGAAAAATCTGCCGTTCTCTAGCAGATGTGACACCCTTAGTGTCTTTAACTACATAAGGCTCAGCAGAATGGCTTGGGTAAGGGTCAAATGTGCCTCCTTTCATGCCCCCTGCCTGAAAAAAAACCCAGCCAACCAACCAATCAACATTTTGAAGTGCCAATCTACAATATAATTGAGTTAATGAAAATATTTTTTCATGCAAAAGCAAGTAAGAATACTGAATAGTAGACTGCATTGTATTATATATAAAACAAAACCAAATAGTCCTTTAATTTTTGATGGAAACTTTAAGGAAAACTTTAGTCATTATTTTAATGAATTCTTAGTTTTAAATGTTCTTTCTTAAGCCTGGATTCTGAGGAAAGGATCTTAAAGATGTCACAGAAGAAGTAAAAACATAACTCACTAAAACGAGCTATGTTGTGGCAAAATAATAGGAATTTCTACGTCATAATCAGTTTACAAGTACACCCTCCCATCCAGTACTAGTGTAAGGATTGTTAGGTACAGGAAGGCCTGAATATTATTATCAACATGCTTTCTGACGTAAAAGATTGAATACAGCATTGGCAGTCCACTAGTACTGCAAGAGTGGCAACTATTAGTTTAAAAAATATCTGCAGAGACCTGATTAATTCTTTGCAATCTTCTAGTGCAGCTAAACCCCTCAGTCTGCTGAGGCTGCATTCCTGACAAATGTAGCAGTAAGCAATTTGATCAACAATAAAGCCATTTTTCCTGCAAGAATTTATATCATAGAGAGGGAGGGTATGTAGTAGGCTTGGGAAGTACACATTATTTAAATATATGGGGAAAACACATATGCTGTGAAGGATGGGGAGCCTGGATCAGGATGAGAGGATGCCTTTCCAGCAGCTAACTTTTCTGTACAGATTTTCCTTCTGAAAGATCTCAGCTGCCTTATCTATAAGCCAGTCATGAAACACAATTACCTGTGTGTAAGCATGTTTACTGTCTTTTTCTGAATAATTCTATTTTCCTTGCTATCATCATCTTTCTCAGATGAACTGAAGTTAGTCAGATATGTCAGGAATAAAGGACATAATAATAGAAAAATGGTGCTTAGAAGAGCACAGCATTAACCAACTGACAGTGGAACTCCAAAATGAGGAGCTGAAAGGTGGCAGATTAAGGGGTGTTACCGTAGCACGTTTCTGGAGTCATTTAAGAGGGAGAGAGATTTATGCATCTTAAACCCATTTCAAAGTGAAATTAAGGTCTAGCCTAAAATGAATGTCATAAATTTAGTATCTCATCTCAAAAAAATGTATCAAGATGGAATGCTTTATGGAATGGAAAAATATCCATTTAGATTTTAAGAAATAATGACACTAAACAACTGGAACTAATAAACTATATTCCTATATATCCTTCATACTAACTTGAGGCTTTATTTCTTATGCCCTCTAAGCCCTTCCATATATATTTATTCCCATCCTTTTCCTCCTTTTCTCCTAGCTACTGAAGAGTTGGCAAATTCTCAAGCAGATTCCAATTTTGTCTGCTGATGGATAAGCAACAGATAACTCCTGAGTTTATTCTGCAGCCTTTCCCTGAGCAGAGGGATTAACCTGAGTCTTTCTGCTCCTTCCAGCTATCCATTCTAATGACTAGGAACTACCTGTTAGATATTTGTCTATACAGGCTGAGAGCAATTAAAATTTCAAAAAAATGTTCAAAAAATGGTTCAAAAAATGGTATGTGACTGGACCTGACAAGGTCTAAAATAGGGTAGCGTTAAATTTTGCTACAGTTACCTATCTTACTGTCATTTACTGCATAACCTGCTGCTTGTATCTTTCTGTATGCTGTTACATGTAACTATGTTAATAGTTGTTACATGCTACTGCATGTAACTATGTTAACAGCACTACACAGATCTTGGAGAGAAACACTTCTTAGGTTACTGGTTAGCAGCTGTTGGGTCAAACTGGATTTTATGGGTTTGTAAACTGAAAACAATGTAAATGGAATAATACATTTTGTAAGAAAACGTAAGAAATGAATAGCAAAACCAAACATTTATTTCTGTCTTACATACTATAGGAAAAACTTTTAACAGGACATATCTGAATATGCATCTTTTGTCTCCAGTAGGTGTAAGACAAACTAACCTTTTTAGCAGGAGAACTCGGTATGAAAGGTAGTGCAATTCGCTTCTCTGAAGGGGACTTCTTCTCAGGTGGCAAAGGTTTGTCAGTAAAATAGGGATTCTTGTCAAAATACTCTTGGGGATATAGATTTAACCTGAATGGCCGTCCTTTACACAACTGTTTATGCTGCTCTTGCACTTTCTGTAAAACAAATACTTTGAAAGAAACAAGCCTCATGATTTTTACCATATGCTATTCTAAGAGAAAAAATGGAAAGCATTCAAACTTAAGTCTTGGAGAATGCTCACTTTAATTTTCTTTGCTCTTGCTCCATGCTCAATGTATTTTATACAGCCACCATGTATAATGGAACACAGATTCACTAACTAGGAAGAACAACAATCAGTATGACAGTATCGTAGAAAGATGTCAGAAAAAGCACTGTGCATTTAAGATGTGTCTAACAGAACTGTATACGTGCCTGAAAATTCTGCCTGCATGCATCCCAGCTGCTCACACCTGTAAACTCTGGCCACTATGTTTCCCAGATTCTGAGCATCTTACTGAGCTCAGCTTCTCTAGGAATTGGTCTTTGTACCACAGGAGATGTTGACCATTCTTCCCAGATTTCATTTTAAAATAAAATAGGTTAAAACATTATGACCAATTAAAGGATATGCATAAAATGTACCATCAGTGAGAGAGTATCACGTGGTAATGCATACTAGTATCTCAGAGCAAATTCCTCTTTTCCTGTCCAGTGGAAACAATCCCACCTCTCTGTTTTTCTTCTCATTTCTGCACTGGATACTTAGTTTTAACTCTAAATTTGTCTCAACTTCAGGTAGCTGAAATGTTTCTTCTAACCTTGTTCTTACCCTAGACCAAAAAATATCCTTCTGCTACTGTTTTCCACTACATATGCATAACTAAAATATACAGGATAAATAAAATCAGTGCAAGCAAATTTATGAGTTTTCTTAGATTTATGAACTTATAAGGAAAAAGCAACAGTTATTTTTGCTATAGCATCTAGGATAATGAGGTCCCATTCTTCTGACAGCACCACATACATTTATTGTTCCTTCTATTGGCATGATTTGGTCATTATCACATTGTAGCTTAAGGTCTTCAAATAGAAACTTGCGGCCAAACCCTGAATGGCTGAACTTGCTTGGGATACAGCGTATGAAGACATGCTGAGAAAGCTGGGACTGTTCAGCCTCAAGAAGAGAAGGCTGCATGGAGACCTCATAGCAGCCTCCCAGTATCTCAAGGGGGCCTATAAAGATGTTGGGAAGGGACTCTTCATTAGGGACTGTAGTGACAGGACAAAGGGTAATGGGTTAAAACTTAAACAGGGAAGGTTTAGATTG
>JBCJKH010033963.1:0-19997 GCA_039877255.1 Loriculus beryllinus
TGT
Source organism: Loriculus beryllinus (assembly GCA_039877255.1). Taxonomy (NCBI): domain Eukaryota; kingdom Metazoa; phylum Chordata; class Aves; order Psittaciformes; family Psittacidae; genus Loriculus; species Loriculus beryllinus. The sequence continues at coordinate 4 of JBCJKH010033963.1, forward strand.
GTTATGCTCTTGTAGCCAGAGAGTGTTAATGCAGTGTTATGCATCTATACAAGCTTATAGATGTAGCAAGTATAAATATAACAAATTTGAGTTTTCATTTATGGGACTTGCATCCCAGGATGTGGCAAAGTACTTACAGAAGGGTTTTTCCTCTTCAGGCTATAGACACGTCCAGCTCCGTAACCTCCACAATGAAGCATTAGAAATTTCTAGTTTGTTCATAAACAGTCGGAGAATGGAAGAAAGTCCCTCTGGAAACACCCTGCCTGCATCTATGGTAATTTAATTATGTTCTTGTGAATGACATGTATTCTTCTCTTGGTGACTATTATGGTCTGGAAACATTTAGAACCAGACTGTTCAAAGACATTAGTCCCTAAACTTGTCTGAAGTACCCTGATGCCAATTCTTTTGGACTTCAGTGGAAGTAAGGTTATCCCACCTGGCTCAGACTGTTGGAGGGTAAACCTTTTCAATGTCTGGCTTCTGGTGTATTTAGCTATAGAACTAGAAATAGCAGAAGAAGTGCTGGAGGAGGAGTATGGCTGAGCAGCAAGGTTCAGAGCTGCCTCATGCATTTCTTTATGCATGAATCATAAGCAATGCATTTGGGACCAAAAAAAAAGGAAGATGCAAATTACCAACAAATTTGGGACAATGAGAGTAAAATTGAATTCTGTTACAGGAAAAGAAGGAGTCTGTATTTCCATAAATACGTACGTACTTATACATGTGCCCATTTATATGTACAAACATGTATACGTACACATATAAATGTGTGTATAATATATATAAATATGTATGTATGCATGCATGTATGGATGTGATTTTTTGTTGTTTTTTAAATAGCCACTGATTTTAGGTTCAGTACCTTTAAACATGTATATTATTATTTTGCTGATTCCTAAAGTGTTAGATAAAACATCCTGAGCCTGTGTGTGCAGCACATACATTGCAGACGTTACCCTCCTGTGAATACATGCCCAACACATATCTTGGTGAATTACTAGGGCAGAAGGGAAGAACATAAATGTTTTGGAGGGTAAAATGAAGCCACAGATTTTCATTTAGTAATTTATAAACGGAATCCAAATACTCTGAGCTCAGCTAGAATGGATAATGAGCAGTGAAGCTCTGTCCTTTGTCCTGTAGCACTTTATGTACTCCTGTTAGAAAACTTAAATTTCTTTCTTTCTCTTCAACTTCAAGGCAGGAGAGGGTCTTTGGGGAGACTGGTTTGTTGGGTTTTCTTTTAATACCTGGATCTGTAGCGTCAGAGCCATGCACTAGCAGAATAGCTTTGCTTTGTCAAGGTCCTTACAACTTGTGTGCAGAGTTTCCGTAAGCAACCTAAAAAATAACAAACCTGTGTAAACCCATTCAGTAACCTGTTGAATGTTGCCTAAACAGTTGTTTAGTATGGGAGAAAGGAAAGCTGCTGTGACCTACAAAGTGACAATTCACGGAATTCCAGGCCCGGAGCCTTTCACTGTGCTTAATGTAAGTGGAGGAACCACAGCTGCACAGCTTCTCCATCAGGTAAGCTGCACTCTGAAGTGCAGACTCTTAATTGCAAGAATCCACACTAACATCACTCTGGACATGTCTCCCTGCATTTCCCACATGGAGGATTGTTGTTCATTCATCACAGCAAGGAGGTGATTTAGCAAAGTATTACTCTGGAATTAATTACATTGCAAACACAGAAGAGCATCAGTGAAATTTTTCCAACCTTGGCTTCAGAGAATGAGTTTTACAATCTTAGAACATATTCTTTATTAGTATTTTACTCTTCGGACATATGCAGATGAGAAAAACACTGTTTCTGACCAACGGAGGCAGTGGGCTGTCCTTACAGCAAAGACAAACATTTTTACGCAATTCTTTGAACTTGAGCACCATCGGAATACAGAGTAAAAGTTAGAGGGCTAAGTTCATGAGTAGAAAAGCCAGTTAGCTCAACAGGCATTGTTATTCTAGCAGTGGGAAAAGACTGTACTGTCCTGAGATTCTGAATAAAGTATCTGGCCAGCCAAACAGGACAGAAATAAGCTTAAATAGTACTGCCTTGTCTGGAATAGTTGAACCGCTTGGATAAAGGGAACAGTACATTACCCTGGAGTAAAACATCTGAATAATAAATAGCACATCAGAAATCTTGCCTGCACTGTCAGGATAGTTATTGATTCTTAAAGCCTCCTTGTTCATTCTCATTTATAACTACTAATTATGCAGTGTTTATATTTAGCTGTCTAATTGCTGTGTGTTTATTATGGTCTCTCTTAGCTCTTGGCTGCCACAAAGGGCACTGAGTCATGTGCTGCAGATTATTTTCTGATGGAAGAGAAAAGTTTTATATCTAAAGAAAAGAGTGAATGCAGGAAACCACCATTCCAGAGAGTGATTGGGCCTGAAGAAGGGGTAGTGCAGCTTCTGAACAGTTGGTTCCCAGAAGAAGGATACGTTGGAAGGATTATCTTTAAAACCCGAGAGGAAGTAAGTCTGTTTTATCTAAGCTGATATTTACAAAGGTAGCTAAAAATAGCTGTTAGGACCAGGAAACAAAAGGGTGTAGTACTTGTTTCGATATTTGGAGACTAATGTCAATGCTGTGTACGTCATTTAAAAACAAACATAAATCTTAAGTGAAAGAACTTAGACTTTATGCACCTCTCTGACATTAACTTGACTTCACTCAGCTCTAGTAATTAAATGGTGTTTAATCATTATTGCTTAGTCAGCAGTTCAATGCCACTGGCTTACTGCTTTGGCTGACAGGTCTAATTTAATGCAAATCAAGACCTTGAGCTGATAGGACATTAATATAAAGATATTTAACACCAGAGGATATTAGGTAACAGAACTCCAGATTACAATTATCAATCAATCAATTTAGATGCCAGAAACTTCTCTGTTCAGAAAAGTTAGAATGGATTTTAATATTAAAGAAGTCTAAAAACCTCAAAGGATGATTAAATTATCAATGATAGCCTAAAATAATTAAGTAGGTGATTTCTATTAATTTAAAGGAGGAAGATGGAGTGATTTTACTTCAGTTTAAATTATGAGCAAAACATCCAAAGCTTGACAATATGCTACTGCCCAGGCTTGTGAGAGAAACAAAAAAAGCAGGAGAAAGACACTTAATGATCTCATTTTCAGAGGCACTTCCACTGGTCAGTTAAGCATGTACTGAGGCTTGTTTAGTCTGAACATAGCAATACATGCGCACATAGGTTTATACACACATTTTACATACACAAATGACAGAGATGCTCTAGGATCCTTTAAAATGAAAATAAATATTTTAACGGATTATTTTTATGCAACTTTTGATAAAACTGCAATTTTTCAGATTACCATTATTATTATGCAAATCTTTTTGTTGTTAATTAAGCCTACTTAATTAACTGCAATATTTATATTGTAAGCGCATGTGACCACAAGTGTGTCACTGCCAAACCCCATTCTTTCAGAAAACCCGGGTTAGAATCTGTGTTCGTATATGTAAAAATCATGCTGCAGTTTTGTCCTGGGATGGTGGGACCTCAAAGCACTCCCTGTAATTTTGAGCCTTTCTGCAGATAGCAGCTTCAGATCTTGGAACTAGAAACGAAGCTGCAGATTCACATAGAGAAACATGGAGCAGGCCCACTTGCAGGGTGTGATACGCAGCCCCTATTTACAGCATATGAATTCAAGCTCTTTTACAAGGGGTTGAAGAGAAATGCACCATCTGAAAGAAGGTGCAGGGAATTCTGTCTATAATGTGCAGTAGTTGTTGAGCCTGACGAAGGACAGAGAAGCAGCTGCCTTCTTGCCCCACGTGACAATGTTCACTCAGAATTCTTGCTGTCTAAATTCTTTTGCCTTCAGTGCAGAGACAGGCAGAGAAAAGGACATGTTCCACCATCTCCCATCATACTGCTGCCATTACATTACAAAACATGATTCTGCATATGCAAGGAGATGCAAACGTGAGGAAATGAAGGATCTAAGTGACTGGTTTTGCATAATGTAGTACTATGCACGCCTCCATTCTGTGCTGACTATGAAAGGTATTTTAGACACTCCTTTTAGAAACACAGGTATTTGTTATCAGCAACAGCAGTTTGTCAAAACTTCTATGTAGAAGACTTGCATTTGATGAAATAAAAGCTGGGACAACAGCAGTGTCCAATTTTCATGTGTAAAAACCTTTTGTGACCACCAGCTCTGAGTTACTTCTCTGAAGGAAATGAATTTGTCTCTCCTTTTTTCTGCAGAATTTAAATGAGAGAAACATCTTCCAAGAAGCAAAGGAAGATGCAGCCATCAGCTCTGAGGATGACAGTTTCTTTGTTCAGGTACATGATGTTTCCCCAGAGCAACCCCGCACCGTGATCAAAGCTCCCCGTTTCAGCACAGCTCAGGACGTCATACAGCAGGTAAGCAGCAGGTTTCTGTGTAGCAGGACTGAAACACATAGGGTGGAGGTTGGTTTCACACAAGATACGGTGGGGTTCGTTCTCAGCACTAGCTGAGGAATTGGTTTAGTAGCCTGAATCTGAGGCAATGCTTTCTTTTTTGTCTTCTTTTTTAATGCTTTTAAACAGACTCTTTGCAAAGCCAAATACTCCTACAGCATTTTGAGCAATCCAAATCCAAGTGATTATGTGCTGTTGGAAGAGGTGACAAAAGAGCCAGCAAACAAAAAGTCCTCCGTGTCTAAACCATCTCAGAGGATTCTCTCTGATCAAGAGTGTGTGTTTCAGGCCCAAAGCAAGTGGAAGGGAGCAGGAAAATTTATCCTTAAGCTCAAGGAACAGGTTCAGGTAAAAGATTAAATACTTTGCAGCAGGTTTTATAGATGGTGTACAATCAGCTTAATGGGAGGCTGTTTTCAATGGGAGGGAGACATGACTGACGTGAGGGTAGACAGGGAGAAGAGACTACAACAAAAAGCAGATTCCTCTTTTCTGTGCAACTTCCTTACTTTTTTTCTTTGTCAAACTGCATCAGTTACATCCAGCAACCCAATTCCCTCACAGCCTGCAAATCCTGTGACAACCTTTATCTTCTACTACCAGCTTTTTTTTTTTTTCAAGATCTTCTGGCTGTGCATGCCATGCTCCCCATCACGGGAAAGCAGAACAAATGGGCAGAACTTAACTCCTGGAATAAAGTCCCTTTATTCCAGCCCAGTGAAAGAGTTCTGTTGCTTTATCACAGTCTTTGGAGAACAGCAGGAATGATGGACATGCCTGCTGGAAGAAAAGGCTGTGTTCTGCCTTCCAGCAGATGCCACCAACCCACAGCAGTTGTTGCTTTTAAGTAGCTGCCATAAGCACAGATTTTTATATCAGTTTATACCAAATCTGCTAAATGTATCTCTCACAATGCATAATTTTCAATTAATTTAGTTGGAATAATCAGAACGTGCTTGGCTATGAAAGCACAACCACACGGAATTTCAAAAGGGAGGACTGCTTAGAATAGAAATATTTTAGGTGTTTTCATATTAATTCCATATTTCACAGCTACGAATAGCCAGTTAGACCACTTCAGTGATGCAATTTATTTCTCTACAGGCAGCACGAGATGACAAAAGGAAAGGCATTTCCTTCACCAGTGAGCTCAAGAAGTTAACCAAGTCAAGTAAGCAGTATCGGGGGTTCACATCACCACCCCTGCAGGTCTCGCCGGATGGTCCACAGGGCAAAGACGAAAGGTCTGCATGCAGTTTGACTTTTAGTGACATTACGGAGTAACAACCACCACTGCCTACATGTCGATCCATTCAGGTATGAGACACTGATTCTAACTCTGAGCACTCATTTAATACATGATTTACAGAGTACATTTTTCAAAGTTGGAGTTGGTTAAACCAAAGTAAGGTAGAAAGGACTGGCAGGAAGATCCATATGAGGCTTACCCATTGGTGTGCATAGACAGTGGTCTTCAGTTATTTATTGTGGCATTTGCTATAGTGAATCAGCATGGTGTGAAGACTGGAGTTTCACACACTTTCTCTGCCCATTTGAAAAACAAAAACTAAAATGTTGGATCCTGGTTGATTTTATTGTATGCATTTTAATCATCTAACTGTGCTTAAGTAACGATGGCCTGTTAGTCTTTTGCCCTGGGTCAAAGTAAATAGAAGTATACAGCAGGACTTCTGTTATTAATTACATGCATATAATAAAATCATCAGGATTGACAATCTCCTTTTTAGTTAAAACAGGTTTATAGTGTTCATTTCTCTCTGGCAATTTTGACAGAAATGTTTCAATATTTTTAATGTCCTTTCTGTATCTATTCAGTTTCTTCCATCTTGCTTGACTTAAATCAACAAATGAAATACAAAATACTGTCCTGTTGTAGCACATTTAATTTGTCTGCTGACATACACTAGCCAGATATTTACACAGTGCTACCACAGCATTAAGGTATCATCTGAGAAGCTGCAGCTCACTGTAAATGAAGAATCTTTTTCATTGTTGATAATCCCATCCTATAGATGGCCAATTTAAGATTACATTTTTTCCCCATGTACACCTAATTATTAAAGCATTATTTGAGATTCATTTTCATACTATTGCCAAGTCATTAATAAAATTCAAGTAATTTTTTCGTTTGCAAAATATTTCAAATATGAAGGGACAAATTTCATACCCTATTTCTTGGCTACTATAAAACCCCTAAATCATCAAATCAGATAAATTGAAGGAAAGCAAAGTAAATTATGGAAAGATCCCAGTCACATTCCATCTTCTGTATTTTTTTCTTTTATTTGTGAAAACTGGAATTTACATCACAGAATCCTTCTGCAGTGCCTTGGAAGGAGCCTGCTGCAGACTGACCTGGTCAGCAATTGTGTGCCCTGGCCTATAGATGCTTAATACAGGCACTGCTGCTAGACTAACATCCAGAGCCTGGGAATCCTAAGTGGGAAGGCATAGATTGGAAAGATGCCTGTCAGCTATTGGAAGATTCTTCTCTTCCTGTATCCTCACATCTGCAGATTCTCACTAGGCGGATGACGAAATGTTCTTGGACTCCATGCTGTAAACAAACGCGTGTTGTCTCCCTCCCTTTTAAACTAATTTTAGCTAGTTGCAACTAGGAAACTGAAGGCAGAGAACCAGAGTGTTCTTTTATGTGTATTATATTAAAATAATGCACTTTTACCTGAAGATTTCAGTTAAACACTGTGTTAAGTGATTGTAAAGAGATTTAAATATACTGTAACTTCCTTTGCATTTCTGTTTAACTTTGGTGAATATACACAAAATGCTCAAATTATTTATGGTTTATCTACTTCCAACAAAATCATGTACAACAGATAAATGCACCTAACAGGTAATGATACTTTGACAAAAAACAACATTTTCTTCATATAAATTCTAGTTTTCCAGGCTTGTGTTCAAAGAAAGAATATTTATTATCGTGTTCCAAAGTACATGCCCTTGTATAATATATTTATCATATGCTACTATTTAGAAAATGCAAAACTTTTACCTCTCTCTAGAGGAAAAAAATGTTTTAACTCTTCTGGTTGTTTCTTAACAAGACGTTTAATACCCAAAACTGACCAAACTCAAACTAATGCATTGATAAATTTAATTAACATTTCAAAATACATTTTCCATACAGTCAGGAAGTGTCTTTTTACTTGTCTGTTAAACCCAGAGAAGTATAAAGAATTCTTACGCTATAACTCTTGATATTCTTGTTTACGGAGAAACACTGTTGTAAACTTTTATGTTTGCTGAATTTGTCATTGCTACGTAAGGTAGCTGTGATTGTCTGTTTTTTTTTCTCCATGCGAGTTATTAATGTGTTTAGTTAAAACAGTTCACACCAACCTACAGGGGCACAAATGAAGTAATTGCTGAAATCAGTCGTCACACTAATTTTCCACTAGGAGCGTATCCGTAGTGAAAGATTTGCTCTGTATACCTTTTGTCTCCCTAGACCAATTCCTAAAGAAAGCATTTTGGTTACCTGGTGTGACTAAGTCAAAAACTCCATGAATACAGGGAGTGATTCATGCACTCGGTTATTCAACATCAACTTTAGCATTCCAGCAGAAGATGCTGCTGCTCCTAAGCAAGAGGCTGCATCAGGCAAAGGATAGAAGAGCAGGTGTAACTAAAATGAGATGTACTTTTGATAGTGCAATGATGAAAGGTAAAGAAGTTACAGGCAGTACTGCCATGATGACCAACCTTCCACCTCCCCCCCCCAATAAATAGAAAATTAAATAAAGCAAAGTTATTAACTGCCATATAAACAACCAGCAGAACCTGCATTCTGTCACCATAAGCTATGAAGTCTTTCACTATGCTACAGAGAATTCCTACAAAGTAGCCAATAGAAAAACAAAAAAGTGCCCCCTTGAGGTCATTTCCAGATTTCAGGAAAAATAACCACAGGCCCACAAAAGAAGTCAAGTTTCCCCATGGCCTGTCCTCCCAGAGGCCAAGTGCTCCCCACTGCTTATCTTCAGCACTGACGTAGCAAGAGAGCTTTGTAACTCAGCAATAGGATCCAATCAAACATCCCACCCTCTAGCTCAGCCTCTTCACTTCGGAATGATGAGTTCTAACCACACAGCCCCTGTAAGCATAAGGTACAACTCTCTCACCATACCCCAGGGTACAAGCATCACACAAGACTGATACTGAGCAAAATGTTTGTTAGAAGTGAGCTTACCCATAGGTTGATAAGCAGTTTGCTTTGGACTACTTTGGAATTACTGGGAAATACTTACATCCATCTTCTGCACAATTAAATGTTAATTTCATTCTCTCTTATTTTAACACAGCAGCAGTGCCACATCACTAAGAGTTATTTCTTTTGATGTTTTTTATGGCATTTTAGAAAAAAAAACTTTCTATAGGGTTTGACCCTACTCGCTTCTTTTCTTAACATTACCTGTAGTATCATAGGAGTCTGGAAGACACACTTGCTAATTCATTAGATTCAACACAGAAAGTTCTTACACCCATGTTACCATGCACTAATAGTTTCCTGCCACCAAGCCAAAAAAGAAGGAAAAAAACCTTTGGGCAATCAAGGGACAACAGTAGCCATGTCACATTGTGTAACACAGATCTAACAAACAGCAGCCTGAAGGTTTGTACTATTCTTCTAATACAATCATTCTGTAGCTGTGGGAATAGTTTAAGTATCTTCTTCATCAGTCACAGCCTAAAGCTACTTTTGCTGCTGCTCATCACAGTGAAGGAGAACAGCAAAGTATTTGTCTTCTTGTTAAAAAACCCCAACTTCATAGGCAGGTAGACAACTGGAATTGCGTAAGGCTAACTACAGTGTTCCAGAATTTTCATTAATGTACACACACTGCTTAATTTCAAGTTTAGATGTTGGTAAATATCCAAGTATACTTTTGTTGGCAAAATTTGATATATTTGGGGGTGAAGCTGGAAAGGAAAATAGCATCCTTCCTTTTATGTTGGTTCCAAGTATCCCTAATAATGAAATACACTTTTGAAGCATTAAACACTTTTTTTGGTTTTTTTTTTTTTTTTCCTTTGGTGAAAACCCAGTGGAACAGATTTCATGTGCTGAATTACTGTTCTAATAGGAAAGTTTATTCTGCTTAGGAACAGATTTTATGTCTGCAGGAATACCTGTCCACAGATTCCTACGGCAAGACTGACAAAATAACTTTGTCCCTTTCTGTGCTTTTGGCATGGCATGGACATCAATTAGGAAATTATTCAATTAGGAAAATACATTCATTTTTACATGACAAATTATTTACAGGAAGCAACCTCCAGGATAAAGTTTGAAAGAAAGGAATGTAAATAACCAACACCTTCCAGGAACATGCAGTTTCCAAGTAGTAGCAGAGCCTCACGCTGCACACTTTACAGGTGAAAATTTCATGCTCTGTTGCCCATTGGCAAAAATAGAGTAGCATTTTACTCTACACTACTTTAAAACCACTGCTGCTTTTCTACCACTTTCTTAGCTTGTCCTTGTGTAGCATTTGCTGCATGCAGTGACATGACTGTATGGGATAGAAGCTGGGCAGCCACAGGTTCTGGTCTAGTTGGTTTGGACCAACTGGTGCTGCAGTACTAGTTGGTTTGCAGGAACTGAGGCACATCAGGAGGTACTTCCTACCACCTGAAGCTTTTCCTGTTTCTTTTTACTGATCCCAAGTTTAGGAATTAGAATAATAGCAAATACTATGTCAGTTTTAATTCTGAAACCTAATCACATTATTCTTATTGCTACAAATAGGACTAGAAGAAGTATCTCAATATCCATCTTCAGAAAGCCATCTGCTTTTAGAAATCATGTGTCAAGAATTAAAGACTTTAACATGGAAATATCTAAATTCTTCAAAAATACACTCATAGTTTCTCTTTAAAAAGGAACAACTTGCTGGTAGCTTTAAATGTCACTAAAAGGTTGAGTCTGCTGCTTATGAAACCGAACTGTCCATTCTGCTTTAGGCCTCTCAAATACTTCCATCAACATTTGGGTTTTAATCACTGGCTGTTACTATTCCACTCTGAACCTCATTTTTCTTTTAAAGTAGCCCACTAAATGTAACAATGGTGGCATTTCTTCCTGTCTCTGATAAATAACTTCAATAGTGGTAGACATTTGGCAGAGTTAAGCACATTAAAAGCAAAAATAAATAGCAGTAAATAGACTTTGCTCTGATAGACAAATATGGTGTTTCCGAATGACTTAGTTGTACAGTTGTCTTCCTCTGCCTCTTCAAGCATTCTGTCGAAGTATTCTGACAATGAAGCATCACTATGTGCCAGTCTTTCTATTGTTTGAAAACTATGTAAAATGAGCAATTTTAAAAGTGACTTTTCCACCTGGACTATTTTCTCTCTGCCGACTTGAAGAATAAACTTGTATTTGTACATGTTGTAAAAAAAATAAATGGTTTACTATGTTGACGCTTTGCTTTTGCCTTCCTGAACTGAAAAAGTACTGGCAAGTGGTCACCTTGGAATTTTAAAGAATTTAAATCACATCCATATCTGCAGACACTTAATGGAAAAGAACCACTCAGAAGTGATGGGAATGGCAACCTAACCAGGCAGAAGCACATGTATTACACTAGCAGTTTTGTAATCCACACAGTGAAATACTTATTTTCTGTTCTATTTATAGATAGATGTCTATTCCAGAAATGTTTGTGAATTTGTTTAGCTACCTGAAACGTGGTGAACTAGCCTGGATAATACTAAAAACTAAAAAAGTGGAATTCAATAACCTTTTTATCAGAGGTGAAAGACCCCACCAAATGCAAAATCACTTCAAGATGAGGCAAATGGTTAGGAGACATCTGAAGGAAAACAGAAAAAACACAATACATATGCCAAATCTCAAGGTATCTTAAACATCAAAGGAATCAAAATTATGTTAAAATTTCAAAAATATTTATTAATTTAGCAACACAACCCAGTGATTTCTCAGAAATACATACATATACCTATATTCTGCTAGAAAAATTAGAAAATATATAAACAAAAATACTATAATGCATGGCTGCAGATAATTTTAAAATCACCTGGTTTTGTATCTTTTTTAAATTACTGATATGACTGACTTCTCATTCTGGTTCCCAAGTTTTAAGAACATGAGCTCAGTGGCTGGAACTGTGTGAAAAACTGCTGTTACATATTTTATGTGGCTCTAAATTCACACAATAACCCACCTGAATTCCTGGAAATTTCTTCCAGCCAGTCTTTCTCTGTAATTAAGAAGCCAACTGAACATGACTGACATATATATCTACAACAAGGATGATTCCTTCAAGTGTTTAGCAAAATCCAAGAGCTTTTGAACAACAGTCCCACTGCGGTGTTGTTGAAGCTGGCTGTTTAGCTCTTTGTCTATAAATGAATCCATTTGTGAGAATGTGTCCTGAAAATTACAAAATATTAGTTCCATTACTAAACAAGGCCAGTATGTGTTTTCCATGCATAGCTTAAATTAGCAGTTATGTCCATTACAGCCACCTATGGACAGTCTCTTCTTTCTGTTATCTTCCTCTATGTTTCTGCTACCTAAAGAGCCCGTGCATTTCCTTAATCAAAAACTAAACAAGTGTCTCTCCTATCTGCTGCTCTCAGCCTTGTCGTGTCAGAGCTGATAATGTAACACCCCAGCAGGGCAAACACGTCAAGAAGTTATTCTAAAAGGACAGAGTAAGTAGAAATACATTTTCAGAAAGTGCTTCTCTACCACGGAAAAAACCCCTGTGCTCTCAAGGCTTTAGCTGACATTACCAAGTTACAAACTGAAGGCACGAAAAAGGTTAATAAGTTATATTTTCATGAGGAAGAAAGAAAATTAATGATCACTTTCTAAAGGACACACCCCTCACTGAACATTTAATGGAGATTGGATGTGGAATACATTCAGTGCTAAGGCTCTAAAAAGCGTTCACCCCATTTCTACTATTTATACATTCACTCTTTGTTCCCTTCAAATTTACACTTTAAAGCTGTAATGTGACACTAATGGGGATAAGTATCCTTCTACTGAATCAAAAGCTCTGGAAATCCAGCTGTCGTGCCAACTACCCACACTGGGGAAAGAATGCTGGCTCTTTATTACTGCTTTTTGAACAAATATTAGTTCATCATTACAGAAGAGGGACAAGAAATCTGCACTGAACCGTTGCAAAGTGCATAAGATAGATAAGTAAAAGTAACAGCTACCATATTTATTTTGCTACATTAACTGATGCTATGGGAGGTGGAACTATGCATACAGCTTTTTCTTCCTTCTTTATGGCCAGTGCTATATAATGCTAGTTAAAAAAAAAAAAAAATACTTGAAACAGAAAGTGCAGAAACTAGAAAGCCAAAAGAAGTGTGCTAATGCCTGGGCACTGCATAGTGAGACAGCAGACAGATACAAAGCTATATTGGCATATTGTGGTTAAAAAAGGGACAGAGAGATGAGACAGTACCTTTCTTCTGGGTGTTACTGATGCAACAGGAGGATTAAAGGTCATTCCTCTCATACTGTATGCCTCAAAATGTTCTGTAGCAGGCCTACAGCAAAAACCACAGTGAAAGAAAAATGGTATTAGACATTTTCAAATAATCTATCACCAAATCAAGAGCAGCTTTTCACACACACACACCATTCACACCCTCTATCACGCTTTAAGAGGACTCCTCAGAGTAAGGAGCATCACCTGGAAAAGACAACTCAACAAGCTGGGAAAGAATACAAGTAAAAGCAAGTAAAATGTGTTAATACTGAGTTGGAGGACAGAAGAAATGGGATACAAGAAAACTGTTCTACCGGCTTGGAAGAGCTCCAAGCAGTCACTGCTTGCCCTGTACAAGCAAGCAAAAAAAAAAAAGTAAAAATAAATAAAATACATGGATAAATATTATCCTAGCTGATCCAATCTGCTTCAATCTCCAACAGGTCCTTACCAAAAGGGTTTTATGAAAATCAAACAGCCATGGGAGAACAGGGAATACTGTCATCACATGGGAAAAGAACAGGTTAAAAGATAGGAAACAAGGGACAGGAGATATGATAATTTTTACCCTGTCAAGAAGAACCTATGGATTTCCACAATGTCTGTGCCAGGACATGCGCTTTTCAACACACTTAAATACTGGAGGGTATCAAATTATTTGTGGCAGTAAGAATGAGCTGCCTGTAAAGAACTGCAGATAGTCTGTACGAGGTGGTCAGTAAAAAGGCAAATGAAATTTAGTGTGGAAAAAAACAGGGAAAAGCAATCATCTCAGCTTCACATAAAAACAACAGGCTCTGAGCTGACCACTGTCACTTAAGGAAAAAAATCTTCTTGTTATCTTGTTATGACAGATACTTTCCTGGCATTTGTGATCTTAATGCTATTTGGAGTTGAAAAGAAACAGAGAACAGAATAGAAAATAGTTACATCAGTGTATAAATCCACAGAGCACCCACATCTCATATACTCCATTTGAGTCTCTGATTTCCTCATCTTGAAATACTTGAATTGGTAAAAGTTCAGGAAAAGGCAACAAAGATGATGAAAAGTACAAACAGCTCCTGTCTGTGCCACATCTCTTCGGACAGAAGAAGGTAGATGAAGGGCAGGATGGTTTAGTGTGAGGCGTCCCTGCCCACGGCAGGTGAGGGGTGGAAGTAGATGACCTTAAGGTCCTTTCCAACTCTAACTATTCTATGATTCTATGATAGAGGTCTATCAAGTTATGTGAGGCACAGGAAGAGTGTATTAGAGCAGACTGTTCAATTCACCTCCCAGAGCAAGAACTAGGATAGCTGTTCTTTTGTTTTAACATGCACAGACTTTACGCTGCAACTTGGTTTCCAGTTTAATCTGGACAGACACAGTAAAGTGATCCTGATCCATATGCACATCAGGGCTGCTACTGAGGAAATGCAGCTATTTTGCAGAAAGAACACTGCACTTCCAGATTTTTATCCTGGTCACAGCCTGACAGCAAGCCTTAAAGGAGAAAAAAAAAAAAAGGCAGCCAACATTCTGTAGTGGCAGAAGAACAAAGGAAGTGAACTTGAAGGACAAAATCTTTTCATTTTATGGATAATTATTTTTTGGCATTCCTTTAATAAAGTATGAGCAACAGCTTCTTTTCGGGCACTATTTTTAAAAATAGATCCCTCTGATAACTCACCTTTGGCTCAAATCAAGTGAAAGAGCTGCTGAGCCTTCAGTTGGAGCTCCAGCAATAAGGTGAGCTGCAAATTTCTGCACTGTTGGATGATAGTGTCTCTGAAAGAAACAAGAAACTGAGAGATAATGTATTTATCTATGGATACTAGCATCTATTTCCATTTTGGCAAGATGGCAGATTCTGCTTTTGCTTTAGACAGAAAAACTGATCTCCACAAAATCAGTAAGTTTCTGGGGTTAAGTAAATGAGAACACCCAGTCATACATTTGTTCACTAGCACATCATGCTGTGAATGTAACTCTTCACAGTTAATCTAGTTCCTAGCCCCAGAAGGCAGGAGAAAGGGCAGCGGAAGCCCTCGCCATGCCCCAAACCGCACCCTGGCTGGAATGACAGATCAAGGTGTCAGCTGCAAGAGAACAGACTGAAAAAGTCTCCAAAGGAGTCTTACTAGGCAACCTGCACTAAGATGCAGTGTGGCGTTATCATAGGGGATGTATAACATCCCCTTCTGAGCTCAGTCTTACCTTGTATCACCATGCTGCTCTTCTTTTTGTACAGAATGAGCTCATGTGGGCTAGAATTGATTGGTAAACCTGTAGACCCATGTTTGCTATTTGGGTTAACCATATAAACATTTAGCACCTATTTAGTGCTGACTTTCACTTCCCAAATCACTCAGCTACTCACTGACCTGCAATAAATGCAGCTCCCATAGAGCTGTGTTCTGAGCATTGCAATGTTCTGGTTCATCTAGTTCTGGAAGATAAACTCCACTGCCTTGAGATTCATTGTCCAGTAAGAGGTCCATCCTTGGGAAAGTCTACAACAGAAAAAAAAAAAAAAGGACTAAGTTCCTTACATTACATATCCAATTCTAACATGATTAAGTCAAGTTCAGGGCTCATGCCATGTTATTCTCTATCAGCAGTATTTAAGGATCCTCAGTTTTCATCATTCATGCTTAAGAAGCTTCAAAATATTTTGCATAAAATCAGTGTCAAAAAATCCAATACCCTTTAACCAGTAAGCTGTAAGTTCCAACAAGTAACACCTACTTGCATTAATATCCTGTTTGTTGCCAAGATCCCAACACTGGAATTTGGAAGTACATGAAGAGCAAGAGTGGAGAGTCGCTTTAGGAAAGCAAGAGCTCGCTTCTGGAAACTTGCTTTCTCCGCTTGGCAAACATGACATCCAGGCACTGGAGCACAATCCCTATGTCATCATTGGTACCACCTCAAAAACAGGATTTCATACAAAGAGTAAGTAACCATTTTGAGGAATGTGCAGCTAAATACTCTGTCATTGACTGTACACTGAAACCTGAGAAACAGCGTGAAAGCTAAGGGGTTGAAGCACATCACTAATGTGATACAAACATAAGCATCCACCCTTTTTCGGCAAAAATAGTCCAGCTTTGAACAGAACAAGTATACCATGTTTCTGTGCTCCTAAGAAAATACTTGCTCTATCAAAAATGTCTAAACTTTAAAAGCAGTTAGTGTTTTAATCCTAAGTGCATTCATAAGATCATCTTCTATAAATTGTTAAATGGTACAAAGGTTTAGTCTTTTACCCATCCAGACTTGTAGAATGCTTTTTATCAATCCTTTCTCTCGGTGAATACACATTTATAAAGTTGATGAAAATAATGTTAATTTCAAACTTTGTAAGTATCTTTTTTCATTAACTATTTGGCTTCTCAGAATTATTAGAAGATTTAGATTTGAAAATTCAAACATTAGAATTATAAACATCACAAATATAAACCAGGTACTTTAGAAAACTGATGTTAAAATAAAATTATTCTTTAAAATATGTAAGAAAAAATAGATTGTGTCCTTCAACAGCAGTTAAAAAATTCTTTCTTTTTTCTCAAACTCTTTCCCTAACAGGAAACAATTATAAGGGAGTTGAAGAACTTAAACTGCGGGCAGGATAAATGCTTATCTAAGACCACATACTTGGCATTCCCTAATGAAATAATTAGAATGTTACCATGCACTGCAATAATACTTATAGTATCTGTACTGCAGTGGTGCAATGTGCAATTTGAGAAAAAAGTAGATTAAAGCAGACAGTAACATTTTCAGAAGGTAGATATCTTAAAACAACTGTAGTTTATTAACGCTGCATTAAGGCTATGATACCAAACAGAATAAACATTGTCTAGGTACACACTGAAAATAACAATCTGAAGTTACCTGCATGTAGGCTGAACAGCGTCTTGTAAAGATGCGTGTAGAATTTCATCGGATCGATATTGAGAACATCACCTATTAACATAATCCCAAGTAAATACATTTACTCCATTAATTACCAGACATTATTAAATAAAAGTTTGTTTCCCAAGATCTCTTACCTTGACCAGAGAGTATATGGAAAGCACTGAGAATGCAATGAAGACTCTCACGATAGCTTAAACTCTAAGAATACAAAACTGAGTAAGTACCCTAAAGAACACAATTTTAAGAAAACTGGAATAAAAGCAAGCTCAACTTACCCCAGATGCAATAAGCGAATGAAGGACAATCAAAAGGTCATCAAAAAATTCCACATTTATGAGATGAGCAAACCTTGAATAAAAGAAAATTTTACTTTTAAGCTATAGACATTACCTGCAAACTCAGTTCAAAGTATTATGGATTGCCAAAATCCGCAGTTTAAAAGCAAAGCTAAATCAAATGCTGAACATCTACTACCTTAACATAGATGGATGATTCAGTGCCCAAGTGCTAATCACAGCTTCCCTACAGCATTAGAGACATGCTCATATTCTTTAGGAAGTAATCAGACAAAATAATAGAATCATGTCACATCCTGTTGGGTTTGCATCGCGTCAATTCTGTCATGGCGAATTTAACATCATTAACATTGAAATGTGCTTAGAAGTAAGTGAAAACTTCAGCACAGAAATAAAAGAATTTCAGCACATTTGTCAGGGACCATCTTTTGTCACTGCTTATAAATCCCTTTCAAAATCAAAAATCCCTTTGGTGCCTCATGTCTTTTCTAACACATACAAAAGAAGGTGGACTCGGTTCTTACTTTGCAAGACCTTCTAGCACAGCTGGCAAAAGTGGAGACTTCTGAGCTTTCTTCAAGATTCTAAAGTAAGTTACAAACACAATATTCAGGGTCTCTGTATGCTGGAGAAAGAAAACAAAATCAATAAGTATTTGATAAGCATGTAAACCAGATATTTGTACTTCACTTAAACTCAACTAAAAATGCTTCTCTATCCAAGCCTGCACTCAGGCCTTCCAAACCAGCCTCAGCACTGCCATATCTGCTCTTGTCATGCTGAAAAGCTGAAGTCCTGCTGTCCTGCCCCCTACTTTGTCCCCTCACACTCTCTTAGCTAAACAGCCTCTATTCCTCCAAGTCCATGCTAGTCACACTCCTCCTTTGCCTAAAGGACACCCTGAGGGACTGACAACAGCCATTTCATAGTGTCACATGGAACATGGCACCTGGAGGACATATGTCAATGGATGCAAATACCTTTTTATTTTTTTGCATAGCACAGAAGGAAAAAGGAATAGGTAAACTGAGAGGGGCTCGTTTACTAAAACCTAGACCTCTGGCAAAATGTTTGTAAGCTGTCACCACTACCTAGAGGTGTGGAATGCTGGCTGGGATGGAGGGGAGACACTTGGTTACCTGGCTACTACTTTGCAAAAATAGAAAAATAATTTCTAAACTACTTACCAGCTTCAGTTTTTTTTCTTTACTTTCTGATGCTTCTGCTTCCAAGAGTTCTCGTTCCAGCTTCTCTTCTGCCTTCTTCCACTGAAAACATGCAGTCGATTTTAAGACAACAGATTACATGTTTCCAACCAGCCTGAATATCCAGGTTCCAAAGATACCCAGAGAGAAAATCTTTCATGCTTGGTAAGTTCTCTAAGTCACACTGTGATGCTACAGGGTAACCAGCTAAGATGTATTCCTTCCTATTAGGAGCACCCAATTAAAGGTATTATCGACACCAGAAAGAGAAAAAATTAGGAAGATAATTAAATTCCTTGTAGAACCTCATAAATGTTCAATGCAAAGACTAATCACTGATGCTGACAGATAACAATGGCAACAGAAGTGCAATCATTGCTGAACAAATTGCTACATAAAGTCAATGCCACAGCATGTGAAAGGACAGGTCATACCTTTCTTTGCATTCTTGAAAGATTTTTCCTTTTCTCTTTATAAGTCATGAACTTTTTCTTTGGTGCAATGTCTTCGGAATCTTTTTGTAATTCTACTTCCTTAATTCTTAAGTGAAGAAATACTTTTAGCACCTATTGTAAAATAAAATAAAAACAATGAAAGGTGATCCACAATGGAGGAATGGAGGGTAAGAAACCCTTAGCTCCATTTCAGCTAGTAGGCTCTGCTGGCCAAAGGTTCTTCTGTTTACTTCCATCCTGTTTCATTATACCTATGTATCTCATCTCTGCACCCAGTTCATTCCCCAGCACTGTCCATTCCTACCCATTCCTCTACTTGCCTCTCTCACTTCAGATCTCCCTGCCTGACTTAACCCACATCTTTATAGGGATCTGATTTCCTCCCAGTCTCCTTCTCCTATCCCATATATCTTTTACTAACCCTCTGTCTCAGCCCACTCCTAACCTGGCTGTGTTCTGATCAAGTGAGGAAATTCTGTTTGTCTGTAGCCAGCAGCTGCACTAACGTTAACTTTCAGATTTTTCTTAAACCATTGACAGAAAATTCTGTAGTATAACAGAAAGACTCACCTCAGGTCTGACATCATAATTTCTACCTTTCACAAGGCCAGAAATTACTTTAACTACACCAAGTGAAGCATAGCCCAACTTGTCTTGTTTAAAGAGCTTCTTAACTGCCTCGCAGCACAGTTCAGAAATCTGAAAAATGAATTAAAAGAAATTCTTCTGTAAAGCCAAGTCCATGACAACAGCTCACTGCTAATGGTGATGGTATTTATTAACTAGAAAGTGGATACAGCCTGTAAATAGGAAAAGATATACCCACAAGATCTGGGTATTGTGGATAAAGCTCAGAAATAGATTATTTTTCATCCAAGACAAGAACTGTTCCCCTAATCAGAAAATCACTTACCATTTTTGATGCATCATTCATGAGCGGAACAATCAGAACAATAATGTTATTGTGGAAGTTAAAGTGGGGTAGGGCCACAAGCAGCTCACACAGACACTTCACTGCTATTTCTGCCAGATCTTTATATGCTTTTAATGAGATGACATTGCTTTTCTTCAACTTCCTTTGTTTCCAATCTGCACAAAATATTTTTAGTGATTACTGTTGAGAATGGAGGGGAGAATCTAAAATTTA
>JBCJKH010033967.1:0-15784 GCA_039877255.1 Loriculus beryllinus
CGATCTCATGGTTTAGTGTGAGATGCCCCTGCCCGTGGCAGGGGGGTTGGAACTGGATGATCTTAAGGTCCTTTCCAACCCTAACTATTCTATGATTCAGTGAACCTTCCACAGGAGCCAAAGATGGTTAAACCACCTGGAGGCACAAGGGCAACCTTCAGCTCGTACACACCAACCAAGCTGGCTGAAGGCAAGAGATATACAACCTTTACTGCTGGCTGCTCAGACAGCGAGGGCTGTCTGGTAACACGGATGACCCCATATCAAAAGGACAAGTGTGCCTCTGTCATCTGCTGGAGTACTCTGATCTGTTGTACTGAGCAACAGTAGAAAGCACAGTGCTTGCCAGAAGTCACACAAAGTGTCCAGGATCCTTTCATCAAAGACCTGTAGGAGTTTTAAATACCTTTTGGAGGCAATGCAAAATGCTGTCAGGAAACCTAAGCTGGTTAAGAGATAGAGTAAATATGCTAGTATGAAGTAGCCATCTTTCAGGTGCAGATCAGGTTGTGACCAATAGTAAACATCTGCAGCCAGTAGCCACAAACAAAAATGCAGGGCTGTGAGGAAGAGCCTATGCAGGGATTTTGGTCAATGGTCCTACACAAACTGCAGCCTGGCTCCAGGCACACTGCTGGATGAGGAGCACAATACCATGTATTTGGAGGGACTACACTCTCTCTTGGCTCAGCCCAGGCCTGCTTTGTGGGGTTAGCAGGGGCCAGATGCAGATTTACAGCTACTCAACCTCTGTCAAGCCTGTGTACTTCAGTCTGTGTGGTTCAGCTCTTATTCCCAGGAGGACTTTGTTACCAGAGCTCAACACCAGATCTTTATGTTCATTTGTAGGTTGCTTTTTAGAAAAAGAAGGAACAAGAAAAAGAGATAAAAAAGGAACCCCCCCAACGTTACAGCATTGGAGGCTATGTAAGACATTTGCTTTGGTCTTGAGAGTTGTCAAGAAAAATAAAAAAAAACACCAACAAAGCAATTTCAAAACAAAAAGTTTTTCAAATTAGAAAAATCAGACAGTCCCCTTGAGCAATGACAAAACAGAATCTTAGGACTTTTTCTAAATTCACACACACATGCACATATGTACTTACCTGTGTATACATTCACCAGTACACACATGATTGCCTGCTGCATTTACCCCATGGGAGGGTACCCAGCAAAACTCATCTGAATGAGTGGACCTCTTGGGTACTCCCAGCTCACATCAGGGGAAATGTGCTCCCACACTCCACTCAGGTCCCATCACCACAAGAGAGGGTGCCTGGAAATGGTGGCCCTGGCCATGGCGAAGTAATTTGCACCATAAACCAGAGTGGAGGGGACCAAATCCTCGCCTGGATCCCCTAGGCTCTCTCCTGCAAGAATAAGGAGGTGCACAGCCAGGAGTCGCACCCACCTTCCCGGCTCAGATATGTGCCAATGGACCACAAGCCCATTGATCCTTTCCCATCCACACCAGCGCCCAGGCACATGCCCCCAGGAGTGTCCCCAGACCCTCACAGCTCCCAAGGCTAGGAGTTCAGCATGCTGAGCTGTGGCCCTGGCGTTTGGTCAGCAACTCCTGACCCATGTAGGTTGTCGGTCTCATAACCACTCAGCTTCCGTTTCCAAGTGTCAATCAGGCCCCTCTTGTGATCAGTGTTATAATCAGATACAGCACTCCAGCATGGATTATTAAGTTTCAACAGTTGACACATCATTTCTGATACCATAATCTGGCAGCACTTTACAATAAGTGACAGGTCCTCACTAATTCCTTTTGTATTCACTGTAGCAACGTTAATCATGAGTGATGAACTTTGCGTATTCATATGGATGTAATAGGCAGTTCCCAAGGACTGAGACTGTAATTTAGCTTTAACCTAATGGGCACTGATTGTAACAATAAGTAATTATGTCAGCTAAATGCAGTGTTGATGGCAATTGATGACAGCACCAAAAGCCACGACACCATTTTGGAACTAAGCTTGGAATAGTCATTTGTAAAACCATAATGGCCAAGACAAGGAACAATGTGTCCTCTCCTGTGTACCCTATCATCCACCTACCTTCAGCCTGGCAAAGACAGTCCCAACTGTGACAAACAGTCTGTCAGCTCCCTGTTTTACTGTCTGGCAGCTAATTTCAGGGTAGCCAAAAATCCAGCCTGAAGCTCAAGTGAAAACGGAGAGGCATCTCATCTTAAATGAGATGTTGGGATCAATCCCCTGGATCACCTTCAGGTCCTTTGGGCAAGTCACATCTGGTGACACCTGGCCAACATCTGGTAGTGTCACCTTTCCACAAAGCAACATTTGCTGCTCCCCACACCTGCAGACCCTGGCTCTGCACCCAGCCAGCAAAGCAGGAACAGGCTGCAGAAGACTGAAGACTACTGCTGAGCTCAGACACAGCTGAATCCAGCAGTTGTACAATTAGGAAAACACAGGCCTGAGAAGTGCTATTAGTAACCTAAACCACAGCAGAAGTAAGTCCATAGAAGGATGTTCTTCTACTACCCAGAAGGGTTGGTGTGACCTCTTTTTTGGTTATAGAAGAGAATGAGGATGAGATATTTTTAAGTCAGAATATTTAGATTAGAATTGCTTTCTTTAGAAAGGGGGAGCATGGCAAAGTCATAATAATGATTTTGTTAATGACAGTAATAAGACTGTAAGTGCTGGTGTCATCTTGAAAAAGTGATTTGTGCTGCCAGTAAGAATCCTGTTTCACTGTAATCATTAATGTGATCAAAACTTGGAAAACACAAACACAAAGTAGTTATAATGAGGTAGAAAGGACAAATTCAAGGAAAGAGTTTGGGGGGCGGGAGGGGGCTCTTGGAAGATGATGTCCCTACGAGACTGTGAGGAAGAAACTGGCTTCCTTAGCAGGAACTTTGGGATCCCAGCAGCAAGCACCTTTTTAAAAATATGCAGTGGGATGACTCAGGTGCTCAATTTACTTACTATTATAGTTCATTTCCCAAATTTGAAGCAATTTCCTTTCTTTTGAGAGGGGGAGTGAAAGGCTTGTGGGTAGATGAATGAGAGGTTGGAGAAATGCCTCTTGGTGTCTCTTAAGCTTGTGGCACTCTTTCTAACCTGATCTTAGAATGGCTGCAGCCAAGACGTGAGCTGTGGGCAGGCAGCTGCCTGCAGACTTTGCTTACTTTATGCACTGGAGCAGCCAAGGCAAGAAAAGGGCAATGCTGGACTTCAGGCTATTGCATGATGCTTTTGGCACCATAGTTATAGTATAACTTCCATAGTTATGGAAGTCAAGAATAAGATAGGTCCCTCCTGATGCCTGAAAGTCACATGGCTGTCAGCTTTCCCACATGATATAACTATTTGTAATATCTCGGTTTTGGTTTAGAGGTCCTTGCCATGATTTCTAGTAAATGAGGAGACCTAGCTGGAGCTCAAGCTATGCAGAAAGCATCATTCTTTAGTAAAACCCTCCAGTTCAGGATGGCTGGGCTGTCACCACCACAGCTGTGATGAAAACAGGCTCCTCGGTCACACTCCTTTGCATCCAGCTGCTTGCTCTCTTGGTCCCTATTTCTGTTCCTGGTGTGACCAACCACATGCAATTCCAGAGTCCAGCTCAAGGCACACAGGAGAGAGGATCCTGGGGAAAGTTGAAAGAACAGGTGATACAGTCGGGTCTTGTGATTATGCTTTAAAAGGTTAAACTCTACCTGGCAGAAAACAGCAGCGCAATACTGTGCTTGCAGAGATGTGCACAAGGCAAGGAGCCGAGCCCTGGCAGCCTCAGCCCTAAGGAGAGGCAGCCCAGCAGCACTTCCACTTGCTCAGGGAGTGGGAGCTGAGCTATGATGGTCAAAGCCAAGTTTTTCAGCAGAGCAGATGCATCAGCAGGGTTTTGGTAGCCTCCCGGGATGCCGAGAGCTTCAAGGCCCGCTCTTTTAAATAGGCTGTTTGCCAGATTTTGGTCCCAGAGGTTGCATTGTGAAAGAGGGATATTGTAAAAAACTGCGCTCCAGATGCCAGGAGGCCCCATGGGAGGGAAGGTTCCACAAGTGAAGGAACCATTGGGGAAGGCACCTCAACCAAGGAGAAACCACATAAAACTTCACAGTGATCCCAAACCACTGACATCCATCATTCACCCCAGTACTAACCAAGTGTCAGCCTGCACCACTTGCCACAGAGAATGGTGACAGCACAGCAAAAAGCATGAGCAGATAAAGCAAGAAACTTACTTGATGCTTTCTCTTGATGACCAGCTTTAAAGCCAAAAAGAGCTGCCCAAATCCTTGATTGCAAGACACTGGGTAAAACACCCAAGACGAAGATGTTATTGCTGAAAATGAGTAGAAATGTGCAGCTACAGGAAAAAATGTCTCCCAGTAATTACAGATGTGCTGTCATGGGGGGATGCATTGCTCTTTATGCCATGCAACCAGCTGATCTGGAGCCAACAGCAGCAGCAGCAGCCCTCATGAATGCAAGGAAGGCATCATATGCTGTCTCCCAGGAGGTGGGAAGATGAGAAGGGGGTGCAGCTGGCAGCAGATTAGCATGCCAGTGATGGAGAAGACAACATTCCCTACTTTGCTGGTCAGCCTCAACACCGAAAAAGGGGCTTCATCACTATTGTAATCACTACTGAGATACATGGCCCCCACACTGCCAAAGAGATGAGGAGGTGAGAGGAGCTGGGGAAAATACACAGAGGACCCTTGAAAATTACAAAATTGGAAAAAATCAGAGAAGCAAGATCTAGAGCGGGAATGATGAGGAAAGGTGAACTCCAGCACTGATGTGAGGATTGGCACACCAGGATTTACAGTGTTGCTCCTTTTGCCATCAAACAGGCATCAGACCCTCTGCAGCAGCTCCATTCTTCCTCTAGACACACTTGACTGGCATGCAGGTGCCCTTTCCTAACTGAAAGCAAGACCAGACCCTGTAGGAATCACAGGCTGCCAGCAGAAGCTTGGTCATGCTGTTCCCACAGAGACTGAGGGGACCCATTGGCACATACAAAGCAGCAGCATTGTGCCCAGTCCTGTTGCCAGGGCACTGTCTGGCAGCAGCATTTGCAGCCACCTGGGCAAGGTGTCAGCCACACCTACAGCAGGCAGCTTTACAAGTGCATTTAAGCATCTCTAAAAGTGTGTGCCAGACCCCTTTGAGACATCTGCAGCCTGATGCTTCTAAAAACATCCTCCGAGTCACCCCGCAGCTCCTGCACCCTGCCTGTGGCTGGTGCAAGCTGTCAGGGCGCTGCCAGTTTACCATTTTACCCTAGATGAGAACCAGTGTCTGTGATTGCCAGAGCATGCCCACTGCAAGCAGAAATCAGCACCTGGCAGGTCTGCCTCCACCTGAAATATCTCAGTGCTGGAGCGCTTCCTCGTATGGCTGCAAAGTCACTTTGCTGCTTCCACTATGGCCTCAGCAGAACACACAGTGGAGGGGGGACCCAATTATCACTCGTCACTTCTGCAGCATGGTCCAGGCATCAGGTCGATGTCAGAGCAAACCGTGACACAGCCAATGCGATGCCCGGCACTGCAGCAGGAGCAGGGGAGTGTGGAGTGATTGGCAGCCTGCAGCAAGTGGTACCGAAAGTACTAACCCTCTGCAATCAGTGCCAAAACATTTTCCCCTTCCTCATGCAAGCAAGGAGATGAGAGCAGCTCCTCACTAGGGATGCATCCTGGGTGGTGCTGAGCACCAGGCAGGATTCGTGCCCCAGTCCATGCTTCGGATGAGGGGCTGCTATGCAGGGAGCAGACAGCATGGAGGTGGGCAGTAAGCCCTGACTGGCAGCAGCCTCGGAGGCCAGTGCTAATGACAGCACTTGTCGCAAGCTGTACTTCCCCCCTGCAGCAGATGTGACAGCCCCAAAGTAACCAGGTACCCTCCATGTCCCTGCTTCTTCTCACACAAATGCGACAAGAGGGACAGGTAATAAAAGTCCAGGCCAAATCCTTGACAATCTGATGGTTTGAGCTGGCTCAGGATGCTCATACCTCCCTGCCAGCTTTGTTCCCAATAAATAGTCACCCCAGTATGCTGCATGCTCTGGCCAGAGTAAGAAGCATACCCTCAAATGCCATCAAAACACCCCAATGCCAACCCCTCTCTTCCCTTCAGCTGGCCCACAGGCTCCCTCTCTTGACACTGAGAAGGGAAACTGAGGCACAGCTCAGCATCTCCTCCCAGTTACCCTCATCTCTGCAGCTGTGCTCTAGGTTAGGCACAGGGAGCCATCCTGGGAGCAGTGACAGCCCAATGCACCAGGGGAGGCAGCAAAAGCCTGGCTTAGACATGTAAAACAGCATTTCCTGGCCAACCAGATATATTCCTCCCAGGTGGTTTTCCATCAGGTAAAGTCAAACATTCCTCCCACCATAAGTCCTGCTTAGTGCTCCTTTGTTGACTGAAAACCCCTCTTTTATTCCATAGCCCAAATTATACAGCATAAAGCAGAATTATGGTGGTAACAACATAAGAAAGCAAGAATAACATCAAAATGCCAGTGGCTTGGACAAGGCCACATAGCAGCCCTGCCTGCACGCCTTTTGCCTCTGCACAGCAGCTGATGCAATGGGAAAGGTGAAACATGGGCAACAGCACGAGGCCAGCAGCAAAGGGCCCTTACTGCTCCCCACTACTGAACCCAGCCCACCACCAGCTTGGTGCTACCACCATGCTGCTGACCAGCCTATGCCCCAGCTGTATCACCTTCCTGCTTTGACTGGATCTGGGCAGCCACTGACCCATGACTGGAACTGATCCTCCCTTTTCCCACAGGATGAACATCCTCTTCCACTGCTCAAGCACCTGTAAACTCTGGCTAGTTTACAGCACCAAACCCTTCTGCACCTACCGTTCACATCTGCTGTCTCATTGCTGACCTGAATTCCTCTTTCACATCAAATTGGAGCAGTGGGCACAATTTTAGGATAGATCTAGGTTCCCTCAACAACTCTTATTCTGTATCTGCTCTAGCTTCCTTCCTGGGAAAGCTCTGAGGGCTTCTGTTCTCCCACAGGTCTCCATCATTTGGTACCAGGAGAGAGCTGGATTTCCATTACAGCATTGTGTTATTTCCAATTCTGTCACTAGTCATGAACTTCTGCTCTTCTTTAAGCCTTAGGATATATATCTTAAAACTGAGGAAAGACTCCCTACCAAAAATTCAGCCTCTAAAAGGTACATGAAACGAAACAGAGAGTCAGAAACATTCTGGAGCTAAGATATTCCCCCGCCAGGCAAGAGCTGCATCCCTGTAAGTTGCATCTCTGTGGGTCACAGGAGGTGTCAGCTGGTGCTGCTGCCTAAGCCCCTGCTGTGCTGAGAATAAATAAAGGACTTTAATTTCCAGTGCGGGAATTCACGCAAAAAGCTGGAAGTTGGAGCAAGCTCAAAGGCAAAGCTTGTTGCTCTCACATAAAACCTCCTTCTCCCCACCTTCACTTCCCCACAGGACATCTCCCAGCTGACAAACCTTTGGGCCAGCACAGACCCTGCTGAGATTACACCAGGTTTCCAGCAAGGGGGATGCGCTCCTAGTGCAGGGCAAGCAGCTGAAGTGCCGTCAGGAGAGACAAAGGCACCTGGCAAACTTTGAGAAATGCCTCTCATTATTTACAGAATGACACAGGAAAACTTCAGACTGAAACAAGAAAGGCAATTAGTTTCCTGTATGGAAACAAAGAGACATCTGTGCCAAGTATGCTAACATATACACAAGGGGCAGGTATACAGTACATGAGGAATTTCTTCCAGCTGCAAATCCACCCCCAAATTCTCAAGTCAATCTTGAGTAGTACGATGCTCAGCAATCCTCTTAAAAGTGTCCAGATGCTTTAATAACTTAATTCTAATCTTCTCAGACACCCTTTCCATTTAACTGCTGAAGCACTGGAATAAGACAGAGGGGTCAGGACTGAAAAGTCACAGTGGGGAATAGCAGGCTTGGTTTGGAATTCCAAGAAGCCAAATCCAGTTATGTTGGTCCCCAAGTCATCACAGGTTTTACAAGGTGCACAATGCATTGTCTGGACTTAGAGATCATGAGCAGGTTTATGTACCCCAAAGTATTCTCTCCTGCCAGCAATGCTGGCTCAAAGCTGCAGTGGAGTTGGACTCACGGCTGGACCTTGCAAATAGAAAGAGATGAACTTTACTGGTGGATTGGGCTGTTGGGCACATATCTCAGCTGGGTCAGACACATTCAGACCCCATCAATGACAGCTTAGGTTTGTGCTAAAAATGATAAAATTGCTTGAGGTCTCATCCTCCAGAATGGCTTGATTAAGGCAGCCTCTTCTTGGGGGCTGAGGGCTTTGGTGAGGGAGCCACTGCAGCAGGAGCCTGGGGCAGCACTGGAACAGGTTGCCTTGAGTGGCTGCTGACTCTGCACCCTCAAAGGGCTGCAAAGTTCAGCTGGATCAAGCCATGGCCAACCTGATGTAGCACTGGGGACAGACCCACTTCGAAGGAGAGTTTGTGCTGGAGACCTTCAGGTATCCTTTCCAAACAACATTTCAATGAGTCTAAGACTGGTTTTAAAAGCGGCTTACCTCCATGCTGTGCTGGGCAGGCCTGATCCAGCATTGTGGCACATCACCTCCCACCTGTGGGTACCCCCAGTCCCCACTTCCTACAGTTCCCTCCAGGCTTCCCATCTCAGCCAGCTGCCTTTTAGGCAACATTTTCTCAAGACTGTTTTAAACAAGAGAGGAAATTTTGGTGACACTTTAATACATAAAGTGCTCCTTATTTTCTCTATGCCAAAGAGCAGTGCTTTCTAACACACTTTCTGAGTTAACATCAGGTGTTAAACAGACGCACACGTTGTTTTAGCAGAAGCCCACGTTTTATAATAGGCTTTCTATCTAACAGCTTGACATAGCCTCTTCCATTAAGCATTTATTGCTAATGCATTGCAAAGTGTAACATGCTATATACGCTATTAAAGAATGAAGCTGCCACGTACTCGCCCCTTAATAATGAAACACTTATGAACGGGAACCTTAGGTTAAAGAGTTGTGAATTAAGTTTAATCTCAAAGAGATCATCTAGCACACTGCCAGTATACTGCAGTGCGCTGTCAGCGGGACCTACGGCCTCTGGAAAAGTGCTCCTTGGCTTTGCTTTAGAGAAGACCTTGGTGAAAATGGTCCCCAAACAAGAGCTTGGCTAAATACCATCAGACTGCTGGAGACCCAGAAGAGCTAGCTTGAGCTGTTCCTCAGTGGGACTCCCAGATAGCCATATGCCCTGGTTATTGATTTTCTAATAATTCAATATAAAACCCAATCATTAGAAACCCTTTTAGATGAGATACAGCTCCACCTGAGCATTATCATAATTTTTTTCCCTTACTATTCAATAAAAAAAAAATAATAATAACCTTTTAAAATGGAGCAAACCCCCTTCCTCTGGTAAGTAGCAGGGTTTTTTTTTTTACACAATCTTTGCCTAGATAAGTGAGCCCTGGGCACAAAGAACAATGACTTTATAGTACAGGGTTCAGCCACAAAAGCAAGCAGCATTGAGGCTGTTCCTCTGGAAAAAGAAATCATCTTGATCTCTTCCCTCCTGCTGGTCTCACCCTCCCAAGGATCTATTTATACACATGCTGTTGCATGGCAAGTCTTGCCTTTGTTCCTTTCTCCTGTTTATGAGTTGCTAAAAAAGCAAGCCCCGCATTTCCAAAAGCCTGGCCTACAACCCTACAGCATGATCTTGGATTAACATAAAGCATGAAAGAGGGACTTTTGGTTAGTGCAAGAAATCCACATTTGTCGCACTCACCTGGCCCCTGGCATTCAGTGGTGATGGGACACTCAACTCCTTGTGTGTCCTGGAGGATTTATACTTATCAGGGTGGGACTGACCTTAGGCTGCCTTAGATGGTGTGTTCAGAGAGCTTGTTCTGCAAGGGTCAGCTAGGGATAACTCAGTTTCCATGTGGAAAGAAGGGAGACTGGTCTGCAGTGGCACTTGCTCTAACCAACCAAGCTCATGCCTGACAGGGTTTTGCCCCACATTTTGAAATTAAAAAAGACTGGCTTTTTCCAGTAACAGAGCTAAGTGACAAACCCAAGACCTCAGTGTCATCACTAGGGCAAGCCAAATGGCAAAGCATTTTGGATGGTCTGGAGTTTGGTAGCCAGTTCAAAATGCTTTTAAACAAAAGCATCCTGGGTGCGTGGAACACTCCCAGAAATACCCTCAGGTTCTTGAATAGGTTTATATGTAGTGAGGAAGGCCAGTCCTGTGCCTATTTGCTCTCCCTCAGCATTACCAGCAGCTGTCTCAGCGGGAGTTCAAAATGAAAGCCCCCACATAGTATTTAGGAAGATCTTCAGCACATGATGACGGTTGTGTTCATTGTGAAAGCCCTCGTGCAGCCAAGATGTACCACCTTAGGACAATCTGCATCTTGGCATGGAGGAGCAACAAGGGGAAGCCATGTAGCTTCCACAGAGCCACAACAGCAGTGCTAAAGACACAGCAGTACAGGGTTCAGGGACAAACCACGTACCTCAAGGGATTAGTGTGGTTTCTAGCTGTGTTCCCTGATGCTGCTGGGACACTGAAGGGCTCATGCACACAGATGCCCACAGCTCATGAGGGAGAATACAACTGAGGTCCTTCACCTCTCCAGGAGTGGCTCACACCCATGCTCACCAAGGATCTCCAGAACCCATCAGTATGGGGTGTACTTCAGTGATATACATGTTCAGCTGCTGTGATTAAACAGGGCACCTAACTCACACAGACCAGAACACAGTTGGAAGAGACAGAGGGGATGAACCCTTTCGTCACTTCCAAAAACTCTTCCACAATCTGCAAATATTTAAAAGAAGAGACCTTCACAGCTGACTGGTCCTTGTCTTGGAAGTCAGATATAAAAAGTCAACGGAAGTTTCCCCACACCTCCTCTTTAGGATGATGCATTTCCTTAACTTCTTCCAAGTTTTTTCAAATGGGGAGGGGAAAAGTTCACCTCAGGCTGACATACCAGTGCCCTCACCACTCACAGTGGAGAACTCAGAGGCACTCACTCCTCTTGGCCCATTGGACCCTGCATGGGTGTGGGTACAAGACAACCCTATGAAATCTCCCTGGACAGAGCTCCCCGAGTGCCAGGTCTTGGGGAGTGTGCCAGTGTTGCCTTCCTCCCCCCATGACAATCGCATTTCTTTTCAGTGCCCGTGGTTCCCTTTGTGTTTACGATAACAGAGGGATGCTTTATTGCATTTCGCCCGGCCCGCTGCCATGGCAACAAGCAGTTGCTGCGTGCTGTAAAAATAACCCTCCTTCTTTGATAGATTTCACTTGAGTGAAAATAACCCTTAAAAATAGGTTGAAATTTCCATACTAACTCTTCCAGGAGGTTCCACAGAGGCAAGGATGAACTGCTGAGAGGATGCATGGCGCCATCCCATCACCCTTCAGCGCTGGCACCAAGCTCTTGCTGGAAGCCTGTGAGGATGCTTTTTGGGAACCACTGCAAGCCAGTTCCCCTGGGTTCTGGTGGTGCTGATGACAAAGGGGAAGGGCTGCGTCCACTATCGTTGATGTGGCCTGTGGTGAAGTTTCTGCATGGCCACATCAATGGATGGGCCAGCAGATGAGGTGGATCTCCAGGGCTTCTTAGTATTTATTGCAAGAGAACAGTTAGTGTCCCTCAGTGACTGCTATGGGGGCCTGGTTGGGATAAATCTCAGCTTTTATCTGCTCAGCTGCTGTGCACCATGACCTGAAGAAAAAGATTTTGCCTTTCCCAAGGCTCAGGGACCCTCTGGTAGCAAGCTCCAACAGCACATAAGCATTTTACAGTTGGCCATCACCAGGAAGCTTCAGCATATAGATCAGAGCACATGAACAGCCAGCATTGAATCACCCCTCGAAACAAAGATCCTGTCATACCTGGGAGAGATGTAATGGTCATCTCTTCACCGGTCCCATGCCTAGACTCTCTGGGGTAGCAATGCATGAGATTCATGGGCACAAGACATGCTGATGCTAAGAGAGGTTCAGGTCTCCCTTCCTTGCTTTGGAACATCTGTAGTGGTCCCAGCTAGTATAAAGGTACTTACAGCATTGTTCTGGAGCAATGAGGTTATTGCTTTCACTCCTGCTCTTGACTCATCCTCAGTCAGCCAGGTCTTTTATCTCTTTTTTTGGCTCATTTCTTTCCTTTTTGTTCTCCCAAACATTCAACTCTTCTTCCTCCAAATAAAAGCCGATTCACATTTTAGAGGTGGCCCCTGATTCCTCCCATGAGTTTAGGTGAGTCGAACCATAAGAAGTAATGAGATTATGATTAAAAGCACACCTTGATAGTGAGGCATCCATCAAGCTGTCATAGAAATCGTATCTCGGAGGCTGCTCTCATCAATCTGACCTTTCAATTATTATCCAGAGTTCATGACTCTAAGTGTATATAATTCCTACCTCAAATCCGAGAATACACGCCTTTGGTTTTCTGCGTGCCTTGTGCGTGGCTGTGCAAGGTTTCCTTCACCTGCGCATCAGCAATGCTTTGCAATGTAAATCATCTTAAAATATCTCTTCTCTCACACAAAAGATTGAGAACAAGATCAAGACACCACCAGGACACCAGAAGAAGGCTGAAATCTTCATCAACGTCTTTTTGGCTTTTCTCAGCTTTTTTTAAAGCCAGTGACCACCAAGGGTAACTCTAGTAGTGCTCACAATCCCCATGCTTCTTTGGTTTATGTCCCCAAAGAGAAACAAGGTTGCTGTAGCCACATCCACAAAACAGGGAAGGCTCCTCCAATCCAACCAGGACAAGCTCAGCCAGACATCAGCATAAGTGAGATTTCCTGCCAAAACATCACTGAAAAAAACCTCCTTTTTGTGAGCTACACCTCAGCAAACACAGTATTTCAGGAGTGGATTAGAACCTAATTCAGTTTTTCATTGGCTGAATCACTAGAAGGATTCCTCTACCTTCTCTAGGACCAGAGCACCATTCGCCTCCAACCAGCTCCATGCATCCCACTCTACCATCTGTCCAGTTTTGGGCCTCTCAGGTGGATATAACACACAATTTGCTTGATGCCAGCTTGGCACTTTTCTGGATCCAAGTGACCTTCCATAGGGCACAGAGTTACCAAGCAATAAAATCCTGCCCAAATCTTATTTGTACCTTAAAACATGCAGGACATCAAACTGTTCCCACAAAAAACCCCACAACATACGAGTTGTAGGAGACAAGAAATCCCTGATTGGTAGAGAAAAGACAGAGGAAATAGAAAGGCCTTGATTTCGAATTTTTGACAAATCGAGCTGCAAAGATATTTTGCTGGTATTTGTATTATTGTAGGATCTGCACAGCCTCTGGTCACAGCTTTCTTATATGAATAAGAACTGAATGAAAGATCTTTTGCAAAAATCTCTGTGTGGCTCACATGAGTGAAATTGTAAGAATTTCCACAGTAACAGCCTCAAAACCAAACCAGAAACTTTTAGTGTAACCCACAATTCTGCAGCAAGCGTATCCAGGTGAGGTCAGGGGAGACCAGAAGAGATTTTGTGAGTCAAAAAGGACACTCAAAAAAAGAAGCAGCTTTCACAGGTGATCCTATCGCCAATTGGACATTTAGGCCAATTGGCATTTATCAGCATTTATCAATTGGCATTTATCAGCCAAAACCTGCTAATCCATGCAGCCCCTCCTAATGAAGCTGAAGATGGACTGTGCCATAGGACAAACCTCCCTCCATGTCAGTCCTACCTAGTTGGCAGTACTGCAGACTCATTTTTAAGCCACTGTCTTTATTGACAAACAAAATATCCTTCTCCAGGGAGAAAACAGAGATATTTCAGGCACAATTCTGCTTTAAAAACCTTACTCAGTGAAATATTAAACGTAAACAGTAATGCATTCCCAGTGCCCAATTCAGTGACGGGTGAACCAGTCATCTTCAACTTCAAGACAAGCACAGGACAAGAATATATCAGCCATGCAACCATCATGGTCTCTTTTTTATCACAGAGTCATGAAATAGTTAGGGTTGGAAAGGACCATACGATCATCTAATTCCAGCCTCCCTGCCATGGGCAGGGACACCTCACACTAAACCATGTCACCCAAAACTCCATCCAACCTGGACTTGAACACTGCCAGGGATGGAGCATTTATAACTTCCCTGGGCAATCCATTCCAGTGCCTCACCACCCTCACAGCAAAGAATTTCTTCCTTATATCTAACCTAAACTTCCCCTGTTGAAATTTTAACCTGTTACCTCTTGTCCTATCACTACAGTTCCTAGTGAAGAGTTCCTCTCCAGCATTCTTGTAAGCCCCCTTCAGATACTGGAAGGCTGCTATGACACAACATATTCTACCAGTCACATATTCTGCACTGCAAAGCTCTAAGAAGTATCCCACCAACTCCAGTTTAAATGCCTCCATAGCATGGACTTCCAAAGGCCACCCAAGAAATTTCATCAAGCTGAAGGACCAGATGCCTCTGCCTCACACTTGAGGCTGAGCTCAGCAGTCATGTTCCAGCTCCTTGAGCCTTGCAAACCTCATCCCTTTTGTGACTGGTTCCATCTTGCTCCTGGAAATCCACTGCAGGTTTTCCTCTGTCTGTGGAACAGGTCATATGGCCAGGCACCACCACTGCCATTTCTCTCCTACCTGATAGTCACATAAAACAAGCAGTCTGGAGGCCACTAAATCTGCATTGTGGCCACAGGTTGCTCTCTCACAGCCTGGCCTCCCCATGTCTCTCATGCCAAAAGAATCATGAAGGTTCTGATGACAGCACCAGCTGCAGTACCTTTGCCACGGAAAGGAGATGAAACCTGCAAAAGCACCCCTTCTGTTTTCCCATTCTCCCTTTGCTGCTTCCCCAAACAAACTCTCAGCAATCAAGTCTTTTCTGCCTTAGAGAAAGCCATTTCATTTACATCTTCATAATATCCCAAAAGGAAGAAGCTAGTTACAGTTTTCACCTCTGGCTGCTACACAATACAAGCTGATGGGCTCATGCATGCATCTGAACAGGGAGTGTCCACCTCATCCACCATCAAATTTGTCACCAGCAAAAGGAAGCCCTTTCAACAGTGGACAGGTAGAGAGGAGAGGCCACAAGTTGTGCTGCTACCGAGAGCAAAGTTCTCTTTCACAGGAGCAAAGGGGCCAGTGATCTTGCATTTCAGCTTCATTCTTCACACCATTTGTGCAACCAAAATGATGCTTAATGCCTCCCTTATGGTGGTAACCACAGTTGAGCTATGCTGTGCAGGAAAGCTCTAATCCTGTGCTAATTTATTTTATCAAATTAAAAAGACGAATATCCATGGAACACCAGAGACCTCCTGTTCTCAGGGTCCAAGCAAAAAGCTGCATGATCCCTTTGTAAAGAGGGTTAGGGGGTTGTTGTTTTTCTTCTTTTTTGCCAAGAATATAAAATTAATAAAACAGGATTAAGGAGAATATGTTTTTAACCGATTCCTTAATCCTAGAGAATAATTAATGAGAGCACTGCACCATTTGGCTCTACTCTCCCCACATTTGAATAATAAATAGCATCGACTGAAAAAAAAATAGGAGGAAAAGAGAGCAAGAAGAAGGTTGAGCTGTAAATTCTTATTGCAAAGAGCTTTTGCCATATGTATGTGTGCATCATTTTCTGGTTTTGGATCCAGATAATAAAGCAGAGACCAGTTCTGGCCACACACAGATACATTGCTTTAAAGCTGGTTGCGCTTGGGGATGGAAATATTGTTGATAATATAATACCATTTCCAGA
>JBCJKH010033973.1:0-13940 GCA_039877255.1 Loriculus beryllinus
CGAGGGAAAAGTACCTATTTATACATAAATGTGATATATACATGAAAGGCATGTCACACAGATTATTAGAACTGTTAACATAAAAATACATTTATAAAATGCTGGCTCTATTATTCCCGTATTTATTTGTTAACATAACACAAGAAATGGCACTAAGCAGGTTTTTTATATGGAAAACAAAGGTTATTAATTGAAACTCATACTAGGAATAGCTATTTGCATCAATAAGTTAAAACTGAGGTTGCTTATCAAGCCCAGGAAAGAGAGACATCCCGAAGGAATTTCACACCATAATATTTGTGTCTAAGGCTTCAGAAGGCATTGGTGGCTCTTAACACCTATTTACACAATTTCCCCTCCCCAGGAGATTGCCTTTGGGAAAGGCATGGAGGTATCAACCGTGCAGGCTGTTACAGAGACGTAGGCTCATTACAACTCCATTCCTTATAAAGCTGTTTCCTTATAAAGTATGCCATGCTTAAAGACTTACCCAGAGTTTTCAGAAAAAGTGATGCATCAATTCACATTTTCTTCACAAGTCTACTGCCTGAAATGGAGATCTCCCACTACATGAAGACTAAAAATAGACTTTCTGGGGCAATACATCACTGTACTCTAGTAATTAACCTACACATTCAATGCATGTGCATTTAACAGTTACAAACGTATACTGCAGATACCATTGATCTGGCTTGGGGTTTGACTTCTTTGTATCATGTACTCTGCAGTGAATTGGACACATCCAGTTTCTCACAAGAGAAGTTTACAAAGAATTGTTCAAGTCCACTCCCCCATAAAATTATATTCTATATGAAAAATCCACTTAGCCAGGAGGTAACAGTTTTTATGAATCAGACTTTTAATCTCTATGGTTTTGCTAGCAGCCATACATTAAGCTGTTTGAATGGCTCTCCAGTTATCACACAAGTTGAATGTGCTATATACCACAGAGATAAAGTTTGGGCTGCACTGGGGACTTTTAAAATACGTATAACTTCTTATACTCAAGAAGTTACTGAATTAATTTCATGCCTATTTCTGGACTCATATATTAAATCCGTATATGTACAGATGTCTAGTCCACTCACATCTTTAAAGTAATTATCTTTTTTTTTCTTTCATTTATACGGTTTTGATCTACTAAAAGAAGTATCCCCCATGGCAAACACACATATTTATTCTGAGCAATCTTGTATATATTTTGAGGGTTTTTTCCTATATAAATAACAGTTTCCTTGGAGCATTTCTGCTAAATGTGATCATCCTTCCTTTATTACTTTCTAAAAACTAAGACTTCTTCTGAAGGACTTCATAAAGAATAGTTAAGACATCATATAGTTGAAATTCTACTCTAGTTAATGGCATTATGTAGACCCTGGGTACTAGCAAAAGTGTGACTAGTATTATACTTTTTCCATCTTTAAATCACACAAATATTATTATACCTTTAGAGAAAATAGCAATTTTACATGAGAGTTCGTAAAGCTTCAAAGAGTAATGAAAATATGTCTTATAGCCAAACTATACTTTAAGAAAATAACAGGCACATTGTATGTCTGTCTTCTTTCACTTCAATTTCCAAATATATATATAATGCATTACTACATTTATTTCAATTTCAAATCAAGACTTGCACAAGACTTCAGTTAACAGAAGAGAGGGAAAAGCTGCACCATATTCTTGTATTTATACTACTGGTGCAACCAAGGATCCATGACACATAGTGCCTCCTAACATCAATGTTATGTTAACAGATTTCATTTTAAAGATGTTGAAGACTAGGAACAGAAAAATTAGTAAGCTTTCTCCATTTATACACTTCAGTAAAAGCAATCCTTGTTTTTAATGCAAGAAATGACCTAAGAAAACTACTCAGTGGAACTTCATAGGAGTTAGAGTCTTTTTTTAGAAACTTCTGCATAAACTTGGTAATGGTTTTGGATGAAATATAATTAAAATTAGAAATCTTCATTGCGCTCTCCATATGCTTCTGGTTAATAATGAAAAACACAGATGACTTCTCTCCATTTTAATGAAAAGAACTTAGCTTCTACTGCCTTACATACTCAAAATTTTCCTTGCTCTGAACATGACTGCAATGAGGACTGCCTAAAGGAACCTGGAAATCCAATCAAGACTCAAGATGCGACAATTTCTTTAGAAATTAGAATCATGATTCCTCTTTCACTTTGAGCATGGTTTTGGGCCACCATATGTGTGTGTGTGTGTGCGTATATACACACATATATGTGTATATATACACATATATATATATACACTTTATATGTGTATATATATACAGGGAGAGAGAGAACAATCTAGTATCTATTGCTTTTCCCAAGTGTATATATTTGAAAATGCTTAAAAAAAGTGGTTGTTTTTTTGTTGTTTTGTTTTTTTTTTTAATTGCAAAGTGATTTTTTGCTTTTGCAAAAGTTGATCTTAAAGGAAGAACTATTTCGATTTACCTAAAAAGCTAAAAAAAGAAAAAGATACTAACCCATATTCATACCTTCCGAATTAATGTAACTTCCAAACTTCCACATAGGAATTTCATGCTATATTCTGGGCTTGCTTGAGGTAGATGAGAGAAGAGGAAGTGGCTTTAAAAAAACATTGGTTCTATCTTCAATAAAAGAACACATGTGGGAAGGTACACTGATTCCCCACGAACGCAGCCTTGAAACTACAGTTATGGGAGGGAAGAATGCGTCCCTCTGGCTGCAACAAAACACAAAGTGTTTATTTTACAGAAAACTTTCCACCTTAGAAAGAGCAGCTCAGATTTTGTCACAGGTAGTCAGGTCAGCTATGAGTCACTTGTTTAATAGATTCTGTTACACAAGCATGATGGTCTTGAGGATTGTGCAACAGTTGTTTAGATGGTTTGCCATATGCTAGGGGAATAAATGTTTCGGAGAAACAAGAGAAGATCATTGTAATAAAACTTTCAGGAGCTTA
Source organism: Loriculus beryllinus (assembly GCA_039877255.1). NCBI lineage: Eukaryota > Metazoa > Chordata > Aves > Psittaciformes > Psittacidae > Loriculus > Loriculus beryllinus. The sequence continues at coordinate 2,962 of JBCJKH010033973.1, forward strand.
ACATTTCTGTAATGAGCATCCCAGTGCATGGAAGATTTTAGTATAGACCCCAATGGAAGTGCAATGTAGGAGTGGAAGGAAGTGCTTAAGTGCCTTGTGCTAGGAAGAGTTACCTTCTGGCTTCCTGTCCCTCAAAGGCCAAGACAACAGATCTGCAGATCTCCAAGGCATGTCCACACCCACCTACTGTACAACCCCCTATGTCAGTAACTGTCTCTGGGACTTGCTTTCATAAACAGTGTGGAGTAAGACTAAGTGTCTCCTGCTTCCTGTCAAGTCAAACCAGACAGAAACAAAGGCTAAAAAAAAGTAAAGAACACACCTAAGCTGGAAGCCAAACCCATGAAAAATGTGATCACATAAAAAATAAGTAAAAATGGACAACATATTTGACACATATTTTAAATTCCCTGTTTTCCCAGTTTGGTTGTGGGTTTTTTTTCCCCCCATGTATACGCATTTTACTTCTCCACAGCTAGAAAGCTGCTTTATTTTTTTTTATTGAAATCTGAGATTTTAGCAGGAGAGCCTTTGTAAACTGTGTAAGGTAGACAAATGATAAAAGTGCCAGACATGGCCAGAGTTGCTTAATTTAATTTACTATCTATTTTTAAAAAATTCTATCTAAAATTATATCTTTATAAAGGAACAAATTTTATTCCAAAGAACAATAGCAGGCAAATTGGAGATACGCATTTTGCCTCTACCTGAGTAACAAGGCAAGTTTTGAATAACAAGACAAACAGCAGCAAACCTTTCTTTTTCTAAAATAGCCAGTGATGGTGAGATCAGGTAAAAAGTAGTTAAAACGTGTAAATGACAGGCTCTGAAATCTTGCAGAAGCACTGCCTTTGCTGTGCCTCTGTGCTGAGAGTAATGTTCCTAATTACTATCTCAGATAACCTTATACTGACACCACCACTTACAGAAGTTAAGCTGCATGGATTTTTCTGTGCCCCTTCTACTGACAGCAATTTGAGATAATTATATCTGCAATACCATTTACAAAATATAATTTTTATTAAAAATGTCACCATTCAATAAGTTAGGCACACTGATGTCCAAAATTTTAACAGCCATGTTCTGACTGATTATTGCATATATTTAAAAGTGAAAAATCAAATGAATAATATCTGTCTTCAAATGACTCATCCTCAAATATCTAATTCCTTTGAATTAAATCAGCCTTCTTAGATACTGTTTGCAAAGCTTATAATGTAAAACCTAAATCATACTAAATTTAAATAAGTACTTTAAAGCACCCAGACATCAAGTTCCTCAAAAAAAAAAAGAGCCTTTACTCTTAGTCGCTGAATAACATGATTTAAATTTCAATACATTGCGTTAGTTTTGAAAATACATGTTTTATTCTTCCAACCCTACAGGATATTAGAAGATATCGCATTCAAAATCTATAAATGTGAACGAACATTTAGACAATAGCAGCTTCCCCAAGCTGAAGAGTTTTCAAAAATATATGTTTAATCTAAATATTATGAGTAGTTAATGAAAGTATCCTGATAGCTCACAAAGACACCTAGTCTCTCAGAGATGCAGTCTATCCAGTCACTCAGAAATTCAAACATTCAGCCTCCAACTAGGCACAGAAGAGAACAACACATTTAGGCATTTATTCTACATGGGAATTTCTCTATTTAGAATTAGACTTTTATCCTAATGGATGCAGCCATTTGGCAAGAAGAGAAATCTAACACCTGAATCTTCCTACAATTTAGGAGTTAAAGTGAGCATTTCCACACAATTCAAAGAAGTCCATGAAGACTATGACACTTCAGCATACAAAATCCCTGTCAACTCTCACAGCTAGGAATTATTATCTGGGCATTGATGATAAGATATGGTCAATAGAAACCAGTTTTGGAGCATATTAAGCAGTTTAGCAGATTGTTGTGTATGTCTGCTGCTTAGCTCAAAATGTCATTTTAGCCCACCTGGTGTCCCTGTTCTACCTACACCTTCCCTTTCAGTAGTCCTGTTGCACGCTTCTATTTCTACAAAAGCTAGACATTTTCAAGTTTTTATAGCTTAGTTCCTTAGTCTGCTATGAGGCATGCTACTACAGACGTAAGTCAGGCAACAAAGTTTTATTAAGATAGACAAGCTCTGGTATATTGACTGAGGTTGAACACTGAGCAGGTACTGAGAGAAAAATGTAGGTTTAATGATAAAACTTCTTCCTCACATTGGGAGCCCAGGGATCTACAGAACAGTAAGAACAAGAAAGGGCACCTTCCTCTTCTAACAAATCCCATGGTTTACAGAGTATTCTGAAGAAATGTGATGATGGTGGACTCCAGGTATGCTTGGGCCTATGCCCTCTCCAGGAATTTCAAAACAGGGTAGCAAAAGCTGGCTCTCTAGCATATTTGTAATTCTACTCATGTTATAGAATGATCTACCACACAATTCATCGAGTTCTGGAATGACTAAAACGAGTGAAATTTTCTATTGCTGGGTCTTCAGTCACGTATTTGTGATGCCAACAGATTAAACAAGTAAGGAAAAAATGATGGAACAATGAAATAAGGGTTTTATGAATGGCTCTATCTTTTAATCCTGAGTATCAAGATTTTTACAAGTGAAATTTCTGACATCAATCTCATGTCAGAAACAAGCAAGAATAGTTGAAAACCATATCGTTTCTAATTTCTGCATTACTGAGTTTCAAACACATTGCCCAGCAACTGTAAACTTGTAATGGGGTCCCAGTAGCCTGCATACATGCTGAACAATAAAGACAGATTTATAGAGGTACATAGCTGTAACAGTCTCTCTTTTTTTTTTTCCTTTTTTACTACACAGTCAAAAGCTTCTTATAAATCTGCTGAGACTGTAAATCAAACCCAGTTATTTACTTCAAAGCAGCTAAGTAATCCACTGCTAAAATTAAAGCATAATTCAGCGACAATAGGCATCCCAGCAAGCGTGTGGACTAAAAGAACTGCTGTGGGGAAAATGATGTGGCTGAATTAGGCTGTACTACTTGCCTCATTTAACCACCTTCCAAAGGCAAAGGCATACAACCTTCCACCTTCCTAGGACTGCCTGATGCACGTATCACGAACTTCATAAACCATCGTCACACAAAAATAGGGTCACTTAAGCATTTTCCCATAGAGATGCCAAGCAGTAGATTATTGCAATTTTATAGCTATGTCAATAAAATATGGAGTTACTTTTGCAATACAAAATATTTAAGGAAAATAAGTGGCTGCTATTGGGACCGATCCTGTTCAACATCTTTGTCAGTGGCACAGACAGTGGGATCGAGTGCACTCTCAGCGAGTTTGCCAGCACTACCAAGCTGTGTGGTGTGGCCAGCACATGGGAAGGGATGCCATCCAGAGGGATCTTTACATGCTAGGGAGTTGGGCCAGTGCCAACCCCATAAAGTTCAACAAGGCCAAGTACAAGGTCCTGCACCTGGGTTGGGGCAATCCCAAGCACAACTACAGAGCAACCCTGTGGAGAACGATTTTGGGGGCATTGCTTGATAAGAAACTGAACATGAGCTGGCTTCAGTGTGCGCTTGCAGCCAAGAAAGCCAACCGTATCCTGGGCTGCATCAAAAGGAGTGTGACCAGCAGGTCAAGGGAGGTGATCCCACCTCTCTGCTCTGGTGAGACCCCCACCTGCAGCACTGAGCTCAGCTCTGGGGCCCCCAACACAAGAGGGATGTGGACCTGCCTGAATGAGTTCAAAGGATGCCATGAAGATGATTAGAGGGCTGGAGCACCTCTCCAATGACAAGGGGGCTGGAACTGAACGATCTTTAAGGTCCCTTCCAACCCAAACCATTCTGATTCTATGAAGATAAGTTCCAGAACATTTGAATACCAGAGATAGGCAATGGTGCTTTAAGGAATACTTTTGAGGGAATAATGTAGAAGTAGTTATCTTTGCCAGCTCTTAAAGAAAGGGTTAAGGAACAAAGGAAAATAATATCGCACATCTCTGATAGAAGGAAACATTTGTCAGACAACACAGGTTCACAGGATCTGCAGCATGCTGCAGTTTCTTGCAGGTAAATGGTAGTTTATAAATTGGTAGGGCAATTTAAATTTCATGTCAATACAGTTGCTATTAGCAATATATGGTCTAGACAATACGAATATGCACGACATGACATGACTTAGTGCTATAAATCAATCTGTTTCTTTTCCCCAAAGGGCACTATTATATTCAATTTTAATCAGATGGTAATACTGACCATAGGGTGTTTGATTCAGATACATAGATATATTCATATTGGGCACAAAAGTTTTTCTTTTCATCTCAAACATATTAGGGGAGGATGAAAAGACATTACACTTAAAAAAAAAAAAAAGCTAAAATAATTTTATTACATCATTTGTTTAAAATAATATAAAAATCTGCATACGGAGTCCAATTTAAATCCAGATTCAGAATTCTGACTTATAGAATACTAGAAAATAAAATAAAAATCTTCAATTATAAAAAATATAACCTGCACAGTTAGCAAATATATACCTCATAATGTCTCTGAAACAACAACATGTCATGTACCTCCCTAGATGAGACAGCATCTTTTTTTAGGGGTGCTAAGGAAAGAAAAATAATAATTGCTTCATATATTAAAGAATATTATGCTGTTTTCTCAATTCTTTCCCTTCTTCTAACAGAGGTATCACCTGATGCCATCAGCATGCTTGTACTTCAAAACACTTCAATCCACTGTAGAGCACCCAGTAATGTTGCCTGCCTCAGATTTTAGTTTGAGCAAAACAAACAAAACCCTTGATGCCAACTAACTGTAACAAATGCATGCACATATAATCATTGCCTCATCCTCCCTTTCTTCCAATCTGTCCCTTTTTTTCCATCCATTTATTGCATCTTTTGAATATCAAAATAGTAATCTTTGAGAAGACTGTTACTGATTATACATGGCCTGACCAACATGCACACAACTGCTCAGACTTAAAATACAGGCATTGATAATGTACTAAAATAAACAAAACAAAACAAAAAAATAAACCAACAAAAAAAAATTATTACTTTCTTCCTAACTTATTTCAGTCATGCAAGAAATAAGAATAACTCCTGGGTTTAGTTATATATTCATTATTTTTCTATCTATTTTCAACCAGACATCAGGACACTGGGTTTTTCATTTGTTTGATTCTATCACTATAGTTGTGGGATCCAAGTGTTGGTCTACCTGAGCATTAACTTAAAATGATACACCACCATGGATCCCGTTAAAAATCTCATGAAACACCCACATAGCTATTGCTTTCAGCAGTATGACTCAAACTCAGTGCTCTTACATTTGCAGAACTTGAACTTTTCTTTCAGAAAGCTTCCAGCCCTTTCCAAAACTAGCTACCTTAGAAAGATATAAGACCATAATCCCACCTCTCCTCAGCCACAAAAGGCTTGTGTACTTTGTGCTAACCACTCCTACCTTTTGCATCCCCTATCATTTTAGCATTTCAGTTCTTACACCATACAGCATCCCTATGTCATCTGGAAATACTGTTATTCTCATTTTACAATTAGAGGCAAAAAGACAAGATTACTTGTTAAATGTCACCCTGTAAGTCTCAGGGAAAAAACAGTGGTCTCCTGACTACCACCGTATTGCCTTTCTTCCTAAATCACTCCTCCTTTCATGTAAACAGTAAAAAGAGTTTCTCCCAACATCTGCAAAGAAATACAGAGGGAAGACATAAATATGCATTGCATCTCTCCTCCAGGTCCCCTCTGCAATGTATGCTCATGTCTTCCTTAGAGTAATTTTTTTTTTTTTTTTTTTTTTTGCCTACCCTAATGTTAAATTACTTCTGCGATGGGTGATCCCACAGCAAAATACATGGTGTTAATGTTCTCTGTGTTCAAGAGCAGAGCAGGAGCACAGCACAGGTGCTCCCCTTGCTCTGCATTCACCATACCCACCATCCATCCATCCAGCAGCTGGCTCTGCCTTTCACAAAGCTCTCCAATTTGACAGTTCACAATGGTTAAAACGTATTTAAATTCTTCTCAGAACAACTATCCTCAAATATGTTTTTTTCTCAGTCTACTTTATGAAAGAATAATTGTCCATCCAAGTATGTTTGCAAAATGAAAAACAATGAAAAGCTCAAAATGTAACCAATTATTTTGGAAGACACAGAGGATGACTACAGTGCATTCACAGACTGTTACATGTTTTCCCACTACATCTTCTTGAGTTGCCATTTTCCAATGGGTTCATTTCTGAAGCTAATGCAATGGTTATGACTGTTCAAAACAAACATGGATCTTGCAACTAGTTTAACAGACTCAATGAATCCTCCAAAAAGTCTTTAAACCGAAAAGACTTAATTTCAGTGTACTCATAACTGGAAGAGAAACAGCACCGGTCTTTTTAAACACATTATACTTATCTGCTTATATATAAATATAAAAATACTCCCACATATTATACAGTGAGGGTGGTGAGGCACTGGAACAGGTTGCCCCAAGAAATTGTGGATGTCCCATCTCTGGAAGTGTTTGAGGCCAGGCTGGACGAGGCTTTGAGCAACCTGGTCTAGTGGAAGGTGTCCTCGACTGTGGCAGAGGGTTGGAACTAGATGATCTCTAAGGTCCCTTCCAACCTGAATCATTCTGTGAATGATTCTACGATATTAAAAAATGGAATGACATACTTAAGTAAAATAGCAACAAATAACATAAAGCAAGTCCAAAAATGCCAAAAAGAGCGAGTCTCTGAAACTGCAAATTGTGGCAGGTATCCCCACACACTCCTCAATCAGCTCATTATTTTTGCTTATAGAGTGTGACAGAGATTTTACGCAATTACACATGTAAAGACTACCCAAACTTTAGCATCAGCTTGAGAACTGTCATGGTGAATGCCTAACCCAACTCATCAAACTGCAGATGCTTTGTGACATGTTGATAAAATGCTGGGCTTCAGCTTTGCAAAAACAGACCAACCCTTCTGCATATTTTGTCCTTCTCATTTTATTACTTGCCCTAAAAATGCCTTTTTTTTTCTTTCCCTAAAAATAAGAAATTTATATAGCTTAAGACTGACTTTAGCAAAGGTGATTTACTCCACTTAAAAGATTTGTTACATGTATTTTTTTCGATTTCAGAATAAGTGCTTTACTAAAACCACCATTAAAATTTTAAACCAAACCCAAACTTTTACTTTATTCCACCTGACAAATAGTGAAAAGGATAGGATTTGTTCTTTCTAATTATTCTCATTATTTCCTGATGCTGACATGATCCATAAGGTTCTCAGCATTTCAAGTTCTACTCTGAAGCTGAAGTCAAAAGAAAGTTTTAAATCAAATTCACTTGATTCAAAGTAGAAATACACAATGTAAATTTTGTGGATTGAGAAGAAAATAATATTTCTGTGAACTGGAGATAGTACTTTTTTGAGCAAGTCATTGCTTCTGTCATTCAAAGTAGTTAAAAACTGAAAAAAGCAATCATATATTAAACCCTCAAATCAGATGGCTGTTTTTATTCATCATGCCCACTGCAGTGTAAATAATAATTACAGTTTTATCAACTTTCTCAAACATGCAATCCCTCTTTCTGCAAGAGCTGCTGATAAAGCACTGAGTAAAGAGTGAGCCCTTTATCTTGTTCTGATGTGTGCAAACTCTTTGGCATGTCTGTCAGACTATAGCACAGCACAAAAATATTCAGGCTACAGTGAGTACAAAAAGCAGACTAGCCTATAATTTCTTAAAAAGCAGTGATAAAGATGCTGCAACTGTTTTCTATTTTATCAGATATGTAGCTTCTGATTTCAGATTTACACGCATTAATGCAATTTCTCACTCATTTATGAAACATGTGATCTTTATTCACCCTTTTCTGTGTAGCATTACAAAGCATTAAATCTAAATATGAGTTACAAGCCACAGCAACTAGTAGGAGCCGCCAGATTGCCCACAACTCACAATGCTTGCAGTTTTATTCTCATACTCTTTACACTGCACATGACATGTAGGAAGATACTTTTCCTTCCTGCTGTTTCCCCCCAGAATTATAGCAGGTGAAGGTTTGTTTTTCAGTTAACTTTTGGTGACTTCAACGTTGTTTTTTTTTATGAAGTCGGAATAAAATATGTGTATTAATAAGTTAGTATCTTAACGTATGTGGCGAATTTGCTATTAGTCTAATCGATGCAAACATGATTATCATTTTATGTGACATGAATTTACAAATAAATATCTCTTCTTAAGGAAAACACAGCAATATCATGAAAAATGTGAAATTTATAAATGAAGTAATAAAATACCACTAGAAAATTAAAGCAGCTGACACATATATAATTAGTTGAAGATATCTAATACCACAATATAATCAGATGTTCTATTGCCACTGAAGACAGTTTCTGAGAGTGCGTACCTGAAGCCCCAAGTTCAATAACCAATTTTATTGAAATGGGCAGGTTATAACTATATGTGTCATATATATCCTGTACACACCTTTCTTAAAAGAGAGGCAGAAAACAAGGGTATGTGAATGCTGAGGACATCTCAGGAGTCTGAAAGCATAAACAGCAGAGGACTTTTAACAGCTGCTACAGTTAGACACTTAACTTAGGTCCTGCACTGGATCAGAAAAGGGCAGATATTTGGGTTGTAAAAGACAACACAATTCTTTTCTTGTTTCATTTGCAGCATGATACAAAAAAAGAAAACAAAAGAAAAAAAAAAAAAAAGAAAAGGACTGCCTGGTTTCAGCAGACAGAAAAAAAAGCCCTGCTTAGACACTACTGCAATCAGACGAATAAGGGAGTGTCTTTGCTGATCTCCGAGAAGGTGGCACTATGTCTTTCTGTCCCTGAACATCTGCCCGCTATTGCAACCCACAGTGGATTTAAAGAAGCACAGCAAGTCCAGCCATCGTGAAAATCATATCACAAAGAACAGCTCCAGTGGATACTAAGTGAAAACAAAAATGAATCCAACATGGTGCACAAGGATGTCTAGTCCAATAAAATATCCATTATTAGTTGTGTTTTGTTTGTTTGGGGTTTTTGTTTTGTTTTGCTTTGGGTTTTTTGAGAGGGTTTTTTTTGTTGCTGTTTGGTTTGGTTTTGGGTTTGGTTTGGTTTGATTTTACTGATATTTCATTATTCTTATATCTGGGGATACAAATGTATTTTTTAAAATATTCACTACAAAATTGTGCATTTTATATTTGCAGCAACCTAAGTATCTATAAATTAGATCTTTATAGTTCCCTCAGTTATTTTATTCTATCTTCAAAACCTTGTTAAAGATATAAATGTTACTGTTTTACAAGCAGAATAATACTTCAGTTTGACAATGAGGAACAGTCCCCCAGAATAATGCCTGATAAATTTACATGGTTACTGACACTATGACAAAGTGTTCATATTTTATTTACAAAATCCTTCTGCTACTGTGAGAGATGGCTTGCTTGCTCTTGGATTTCCTCCATGGTGAAGAGCCTTTCTATCAAGGAGGGGTTGGGTTGTAAAGAAGGCACAAATGATACGGTCATACCGCACTGTCAGGACAAAAATGAAGGTAATTAAGACACAAGTCCAAAAATAGTCAGTTAGGAAGCTGGAAAATTGGTAAAAAGGGTGTGTGACAATGCAGCACTGAGAATAAGGACATGAAGAGATGTAGTCTTTGCAGAGACAGCATTCTGGAGACTGTCCCAGGCACAGCCTAGGAGTTTAAAGGAAGGGAGAGGTGGAGCAGGGAACACACATCAATCAAATGTTTTCACTGAGAAATGCCACTGATATAAGACATTTTACTTTCTGTACTCAGTCTGAGTACAGGTATTACTACTGAATATATATATATATATATTTATATACTGAAAAGTATATAAAAAAGAAAATAGACAGCAAGCCAGCTTTGCTAAGAATAGAATTTTGAGCTGATATCAATGAAAGATTAATCGTGGAAGTTGGGTAAGTAACAACACTCGAAATAGTAAAGAGGAACTGCAGGACCTTGAGAGACTGAGTGACTAAGCAATAAAAGCATGGGGGAGATTCAAGCTGAATAAACATGAAACTGATGAGAAAAATATCCTAGTTTTGTGTATTTAATGGTAGCCCTGTCTAGAGCACTTAAGAATGATAAATTGACATTATAAATTTAAAAAAAAAAACCGACAAAACAACCAAAAAACTAACCCCAAAACAACCCAAAGCCAGCTTTGGACAAAATAAGAAAGGTCACTATCCCAGATAAATCATTTGTTCAGTCTTTTCAGAAATGCAAGAACAGCAATACAGTATCAGCCAGGGTTCTAGGAGTGCTGAGTGGATGCCATATACCAGACATGTATGCTGTGGTATTTCTCTAGTGTACTCTTATCACACCCTATTCTGCTTCCCATTACCGTATCAGATTCTCTAAGCACTACTGAAGTGCCATGCGAGGTATAACTGATCTTTGACACGAAGCCTTCTCATTTCTGCTCATCTTCTAAGAGGTTTGTAAGCATGGGCTGCCTATCACAGAAGAAAAAGAAAACCACATTCTACAACTATATGATCGCTTATAATGTTTGTCTGGGGCAAGTTTGGGGCAGACTCTGTGTAAGAATAGATGCCTCCCACAGATCTTCACAGTTGTTCTCCTCTTGAGTAAGCTAAATTTTGATTTCTCATTAATATCCACAGAAACTTCACAGGAAAGTTGCTGACAGAAGCACCATCTCTAGGTCCTAGAGTTCCTTTCAATGACTGAGCCTCATCAGTGCCAAGCTAAATAACTGTAGCTATGCTGAACAGAGCACTAGCAGTTGTGAATAATTACTATTAGGAAGTGGATTTGGTCAGGGGGTGGTGGGGCAACTAGGAGAACCAAAACCAGGGAAGAAAACAGGAATGTAAATAAAAGACACTGTTTGATCCTGGCCAAAACATCTGGGCTCTCTGTTAGACGGTCCTCATAGCAACCACATCCAAAAAGTGGGACAGCTAG
>JBCJKH010033976.1:0-10490 GCA_039877255.1 Loriculus beryllinus
AAAGAAAAGAAAAGAAAAGAAAAGAAAAGAAAAGAAAAGAAAAGAAAAGAAAAGAAAAGGAAAGAAAAGAAAAGAAAAAGAACAACAAAAAGACAGAGTGAGGAAAGAGAGGGAGAGAAAGGGAAAAAATGAGAGGAATGAAGTAAAGAAGTGTTTTCACACAGTCATTACTCGTAAGATAAAGACTTTTATGAAAACATTATTAAAAAAATACTGTCCAAGCATATAATCTTTTTTAAAATGGAATGTATAATTAATATGAGTGTTTGGGCATATCTGTGTTGTAAGTGTAAGAAAGAAGAAAGCACGGCAATGAAGGAAAAACAGAACTGATTAAAATAACTTGTTACTTCTGTTGGTTGACAACTGGCAATTTGGAGAAAAAAATTCCATTTGAACAACACACTAATGATTTTTAAAAGTACTTTAAGCCCTGCAAAACATTGTGTTTGATATAACTATTTCAAAATTAGATGTAACTCTTCTAATTTAAAGCAAATTAAATGAATTTTTTCTTTTGAAAATATAAAATATATACACTTTGCTCTTTCATTATTACAAAATATGCAATTAGTATATGAGAGGCTTCAATGTGTCCGAGGTTATATGTATGGTAAAAATAATGCAAGTATGTTCACCTATCATCTCCAGTAAACTCGCATTCTGTCATGTGCCCCACACCCCTCCCAATAAGCACTTTGAAACAAGGAGAAAAGAACTGCAGAGAAACTGCTGGTGACTGACACACAATGGTGTTTAATCAGTGAAAAGTTAGCAAAGTGAAGGCACATATGTCAGAACAGGCTCAAAGGAAAGAGTTGTGGTCTGGCTGAAGGAAACAGCACAATTCACATTTTGGTGCAGCCACAGGCTGCCCAATTGCAAGGACACATATTCCTGAGCTCAAATCCATGTCTCCAAGCTATCTTTATTTCTGTGCAATGCCACATTGTGAAGTTTTTCTATTCCGGGCAAGTCTTACGCAGGTGCGCCTACTCAGGCAGAAAGGGAAGCTTGTTCCGCAGCAAGACTTAGCTGAGCTGTTCTGATGCCTAAACATGTCTCATGTCTCTTGACAGTCCAGCAAATGCATTTTTAATTGGTATTTAGTAACAACAGACATTAAGTCCCCTCTATATTTGTCAAAAGTTTGTCTTAAATTTCACAGTACCTTGTGTCCCCAAATAGTTACAGTTTTGTCAATCAGTGAAATTAAAGTAAAGCTAATTTACATTTCAGCAAATGTGGTAAGCCTTTTGCAAAAATATCTGTAACCGAACCTTAATTTCGTCCAAACTGTTGCACAGGGGACTATCATCAGCCAACAGACATAGTAAAACTAGCTGACACATTGTTGAAATGCAAAAAAGGAAGAATACTGTCTGTGCTGAATGGGACATGAAGTATATATGTGTACAAAGTGAGACTGGAAAAATAATGTCAGGATTGAAGTCAGTTCTAAACCAAGGCAAGTGAGAAAAATGAGAAGAAGCAGAGAATTCAAGAGTAAATATGAGCCCGGAGAAGACACGTTCTGCCACTGAATCTGAAAACACTTAGAAGTCAATTGGGTGTCTGTGTTTATGTCTCTCTACATACCTTACAGCTTCTTAGATGGTATGAAACTATAAAATAAAATTGGAGAAAAAGGCAAGTGCCCATACTTAAGCCAACAAGATTAAAGTATGTAAAAAGAGGCATGAAAATATACAGAAAATTTATATTAAAGTAGTGTTATTAATATTAAATTAATACTTACAAAAAGACATTCACATGGTTAACATGTCAAAAATAAATTTTCAATTAATATTTAACGAAAAAAATAAAGAAAACCACAAAGCTTTTAAAAGAAGAGTCATGAAAATGATTAAAGGGATGAATGCACTTACTAGAAAAAATTAAAAGCATAAATACAAGTAGTTTAATGAAGTAATTAGGTTAGGGAACAGAGGAGGACATATAAACAAATACAACATCTGAAGACAGTAAACACCAAGGAAGGAAAGGAATAATTTATCTTGGCACAAGAGAGTATAATTAGAAGTAAAGGAATTAAAAAGGGAAAAAAAAAATTACACTGGGCAGCAGAAAAATATCCCTTGCTTGTAAGATGAAGAAAGATGGATGTGGTGAGTCCAAGCCTAAGGTTTTCTTTCCCATCTCCCCTTTCCCTGTCTTCTTGCCTCTCCTCACAAATAATTTTCTGCAAGTCTTCATTTTTTTTCCTTGCAAGCACACTAACCCCTTTCTGTCTCCTTTCCACCATTACTTCCCATGTAATCCTTGCTCCTGCCTGCATTCTCAGCTCTGTCTCTAGTAACATCCCTACTGCTGTTTCAACAGTGATGTGGAATAAAAATCTTAGTCGTGCATTCCTTCCCTGAGCCTCCTTCACTTCTAAATTTCCTCATTTAAATACAAGCTCCTGTGGTGGGAGGAAAAGAGAGGCCAGTGCATATTTTTTCCATGTTATATGTGGGAATACTGCACCAACACTTATAATTTCCAGTACAATATAAAAAAAAAAAGATATTCAAAAGACATGCCACAAACCCAATTTCAAAAGCAATTTTCAAGCCAGTTTTTTAATTTTCACAATAATAAGGTATCTCCAAGAACGCTCTCTAGGACTTCAGTTTTTTTTTTTAGACAAAGGCTAAGTCAGGTTTATAAAATGAAAACCTCATATTACCACGAGTTTTAACTGAAGAGCAAGCGGAGTAGCTCAGTTATTAGAAGACACTCATGCAGGGGCACGGGGCTGAGCAATAATCTGCCTTTCTGTCTTCACCTTCTGTTCCCAAGACATTTGATCCAATGGTAAAGGCAGGCAAATACATTCTTACTGTGTGTTATAGCTCCTCAATACCCTTCATCAATCCTGATGCTCCATTTCTTAACCAATGGAGGCTATATGCTATCACCATTCAGACCTACATTTATATTTTAAAACCATCCTAGATTGTAGTGCTTATCTTCCTGTTGAGAGACTTAAGGTGTGAACTAAAAACAGATATACAAAAAGAAAATTAATCATTAGTGTAAAGGTACATTTTCACATCTCTAGGTATAGAGGGGTAGGTTTTTTCTACTTTTTTACAGGTGTACTGCAATACTTACATCAGATTTCAGAATTATATATGGCAACTTTTTTAGGAAATTACGTACATTGTTAAGATTGATTTCTTAGTTCATGGTAAGATCAATATTAAAACAAACTTTAAAACAAAAACCATCATCCAGACTCTTCAGCTAGCTGGACTTTCAAAAAGGCCATACTGGCCTTGATACACTACATAAAAGAACAAGAATGTCTTATGAAAGGACTCTAAAATATACCGGCTTTTTCCTTAGTTTGAGCAAGCGGAAAAATATAGGTAAAAATGCCTCACAGAATAATTATATACAAAGACTTTCAAATTTGTTTGAACTGCCATAGCTGTACAGTTCCTTCCTTGAAACTCTGCTTTGTGTACCATAGCTTTATAAGATCCTTACCTTAAGCTTCACTGAAACCCCCAAGGAAAGAGACATTGTAAAAGCAGTATCTGAAAACATTTGCTTTTGAATACGGTACTCAAATTATATAATCCAGATGATCACACAATTTTTTCCACTTTGTCTCAAGTTACAAATCCAAACTAAACCTCATTATGTGAGTTTCCTGATGCAAGTGCTGTTACTCAGTTATTATTCTAAAGATCTTAGAGCTCAGAAATGGTTAACCTTAGCCTAAGAAAAGCAAAACCATCCTTGTACTACCAGGAATATCAGCTAAATGCATGCTGTATAACAATCTGTGTTCTGCATTATCAGGCAGTTCAATACATTCTATCTCTATAAAACATGTCACAAAGAGAGTGCTAATAAAATGTTTCTCTGCTGAACCACAAGATTCTCTGGACTAGTACATTTTAGACATTTGTATTACTGTGAGTATGACTAATTTGTTCAGGGTCACACCCACTTGTGTCGTATGGATCACAACACATTCTGGGTGTACAGACAATATCTTAAAAGCCTCCACCATCTCAAAGAGTTTTTGAGCTTTGGACTAAGCCTTCCACAAATCTCCTCTGGTGAAGGCAACACATCAAATAGAAAAACAAAACCCTTTTCACTGCCATAATAGTTCTCAACTGTTGCAATAATCTTTTTGAAAGGCTTCTTAGAACAACTTCTTTATGCCCGATAGACATAAAAGTAGTTGCAAAATCCAGAGGAAGGAATGTCATTTTAAAGCTGGTTTTAGTTAAATTCCTCTCAAATCTCCTGCTAAGCACTTCTCTGTGGGACCAGTAGATATCAGTAGCTACATGTTGTTGCTCTTTCACTTTTAATATTTTCAAAGTAGTAGTAGGAAGGCTAGAACATGTCAGAATATATTTATGAGTGGCTGCCACTAACTGACCCTTTTTAGCCAGAATGTTTTCTAATACGTAAAGAATTAACACCCAAAGAATAACTGTTTGCAATTTCCTGTCTTAACTGTGATATAAGTATTACCCTTTTGAACTCTATCATTACCCTCTTACTCATCTGATAATTATACATAAAATTAAAATCAGTAGCTGAGAATATAATTTGTTCAATTCCAGCCACAGGAAAAAAAAAAAAAATCCTGTAAGTGAGTTTGACTTTTTCGACAGCATATTTCATACCGCATTCAGGCAAGTCTAGAGCCTCTTAAATAATACCATTTGCTGTCCAAACCTCTAACAAAGACTTATATCAAATGATATATGTTTGAAAGTCTTTCCATGTCCTTACAAAATTAATCTGACATGACAGGAAAAAAAAAAAAGAAAAAATATCAAGATAGAAAACCTTTATTTTGTGTGTGATATATGTGTTCTCTTAGATAGCAGGTCCCATTCCAGTGATAGTAAGGTCTTAATTCTAAAGTAAACTAGTAACAAAAATGTCCATTTGTTGTTGGGGTTTTTGTGCCAGTATTCAACATTTATCTTTCATGTTTGTATTAGCTAGCCTGATTTGCTAATTGGTGTTTCTTTTCACTAAAAAGTCTTTAACATCGCTTAAGCATTCATTTTGTTCATAGTTCAAATCTTCTTAACCTTAAAAAAAATCTAATATAATCTCTAAAATACTTTTTTAATTTTTCATTCCACCATAAAAACATTTACCACACTTTTGTCTTCTCCTGCTCTTCAGAGCTAGACAAATATACAGCTGAGAGGCACCTGAAAAATTCAGATTATATAGACTTTTGTCAGAATTCAAGAACAAATACAGCTTAATACAGAGACATAACAGGGCAGAAAAAAAAGGAAAGAAAATGGACAATCTAGAATTAACTTGGGGAAATTGAATTTGTGAACAATTAAACAGAATAGGATAATGAGAAATAAGAACAAATCTAAAAACACATTCTCCTCTCCCGTTCCTTCTTCACCAAGCTGAACTTCACCCCCAAATCTACTTCTCCACTGAGAGAATGGGGAAGGAATGAGGGTTAAGGTCAGTTCATAATGCTTAATCTCTGCTGTTCTTTCCTCCTCACGCTCTTCCCCTGCTCCAGTGTAGAGTCCCTCGCACAGTATACGGCCCTTCATGACCTTCTCCAAGATGAGTCCTTCTCACAGGCTGCTTTACTTCAAGAACTGCTCAAGTATGGATCCTTTCCATAGAATACAGTCCTTCAGGAATAGACTGCTACTGCATGGGCTTCCCATGAAGCAATGGTTCGTACCAGAAAAATTGCTCCTGTATGGATTCCTCTCCAGAGGCCACAGCTCTTCCCCAGGAGCCTTCTCCAGCACGGGCTCTCCATGGGCCTCAATTTCTTTTAGCGCCCCTTGTCCTGATGTAGCAGTGGATGTCACAGAGCTGCATATCCGCAGACAGCAGTGCGGATTAACTTGCTCCGGAGTGGTTCCCCATAGGCTGTAGAGGGTCAACCTGCATTGCCATGATCTTCTCCATGAGGTGCAGGGTAATCACGACTCCAGCACCTGCACCATCTCCTCACCTTCCTTATTCACTGCTCTAGGTGTCTGCAGGGCTGTTGCTCTCACATACTGTCACTCCTCTCAGTTTTCTACCGTTTCTTAAATACACTGCCATACAGGCACTGCCTGCACCACTGTTGGGCTCTGTTTTGTCCAGCAGTAGGACTGTCTTGAGGCTGGCTGTAATTGTCTCTGTCCAACATGAAGGCAGCTTCTGGTGTCTTCTCTGCCTCCAAAACCATATCATGTAAACCCAGGGCACCTTTTAAATAAAATAAAATTTAAAAAAAAAGTCTATCAAACAAGATTCATAGCTGGTGTGAAACAGCCACTTCATCAGCAGAAGTGAGATGATTTATGAATAAAGTGCATATATAATGAGATTCATAGAGATTAACTACTAGTAGTCTGATACAGTATCAAGCCTTATATCAAATATCCTATATTGTTTTGAGCCCCAGGAGTTAATACTCTAATTTACCCCTCTGGCCAATTGTCCCAACCCAAGCCACATATCAAGGGAGCTAGAAGTAGCGCAAGAAAATGTATAATGTCTGGGTCATTCCCTTGAAAGGAAACTGAACTTCTTCATCTGGGTAAAGAAGACCCCAAAAAGAGGTCAGTGCTAAAAAAAGGTGACAAAACCACAGTTTTTGTAAGTAACTGTTGTAAAACAGAGATAAAGACTTCTTGGCAGGGTGGTTTAGTTTCACAACAACATCCACCAAATTATTTCATCATTTGCATATCGTGACTATGCCTGCAGTAACCTCTTTCACCAACATATTTTTATGTTAATATATTATTTTAATTCATTGTGAAACAGTAGAATTGTTATTAATATTATAGTTATTAACACAGCAACAGCAATAATAGCAGCAGCAGCATGAAATGTAAGAAAATTCCACTCATAATAGCTACTTTG
The DNA here is from genome assembly GCA_039877255.1 of Loriculus beryllinus. Lineage (NCBI taxonomy): Eukaryota > Metazoa > Chordata > Aves > Psittaciformes > Psittacidae > Loriculus > Loriculus beryllinus. The sequence continues at coordinate 6,898 of JBCJKH010033976.1, forward strand.
ATTACAGTTTTCACAGAAAGAATCTAGGTCCTTGTGCTAATGTTAACCAGTGAATGTTATTAGAAGAACACTATTAAAGAAGAAAAAAATAAAAAAGAAGAAAGGAAAACAAACAAACAAGAAAGAAAAAGAAAGAAAAAAAGGAAAAAAAAAGGAAAAAAAAGAAAAAATAGCTTTGTTGTTCTTAGAACTGCTGCCTTAACCATTAACAGATGGACACATAAAAAAGTACAAACAAGCACTGAGATGAAATCTAAAAAGGAATATGAAAAGGTTCTGCATGAATAAGTCTGACATAGAGATTCCCAAGATTTCTTTGCCAGCTTCAAAACTAGCAGTAGTAGGTGACACCTCTTCCTGTGGCAATAAAGCAGTACATATTTCTGTGCCAGCTCATGTGTCTGTTTGAGTGTTGTGTGTGCTGTAAGAGGCTGCACACAGCTGTTGTAGTTTAACCCAGCCCATAACTCAGTACCATGTTGCCAGTTGCTCACACCTTTCCTTCCTTTCTCCCTTCCTGGGAATGGGAAGGAAAATAGAAAGAATCTAAACCTTATAGGTTGAGGTAGGAACAGTTGAATAACTAAAATAATAAACAATATATTACTACCACTAATAATAATAGGAATAACAAAGAGAGAGATAGAAAACTGAAAGGGAAAAGGAATAAAACAATAAACCCAAGTGATATACAATACAACTGCTTACCACCCACTGACTGATGCCCAGCCTGATCCAGGCAGAGATAGGTCCCTTTTGGGTAAATCCCTCCAATTTGTACATTGCATATGATGGGCTGTGGTATGGAATACCCCTTTCCATACCACACATGGAAGTTGGATGTTTCCTGTCTCCAGAGGTCTTCTGTAATGTTTTGCGTAGCTTCTCTGCAATTGTCTTTAGCAATATTCTCCAATCCTTAGTTAAGCTTTTTTCCTAAAAGGAGGTTTAACTTCTTCCGTCTGTGTTCCTATTATTGATTTTGTTGCAGATAGAAGTATTAGAAAGGATAAGAAAACTAGGAAGACATGCTTACAATTCTCTGTAACTTACAAAATACTAAAATAGCTTTGTTGCTAAGAGCTGCAGTATCTAGATCTCACATAGTCGATGGAATTATACATGCTCCAGGAGACCCATAAACCACTGGTCAAAAAATAAAAGTCATAAACAAGGAGAATGCTGTAGTGGACTCCATTTTATTTTTTGTGAGAAATGTTTGGCATCAAAATATATTTGAGTGTTTCACATAAAAGGAATTATAGTAGCCAAAGAATGGAAACTAATTTAAAATATAATGGACTTGTGGACTGATGCATTTCTGAATCTAGTTGGAATAACAGTTACTAATAATTTGGCCTTAGTTTGAAGCCCAATGCCATGAGTGAGAAAGGTTTGATTTCTTTTTTTCTTTTTTTTTTTTTTTCCTGTCATGCCTTTGTATTAAGCTGTGTGGATTCACATTGCTGTAATTCATTCTAAAACAGTGGTTTTCCTGCAGAGAATGAATTTGGCCACAAATGCCTAATAGCAAACTTATTTTGTTTCCCACAAAATCCCATCCTAGAAAAAGATCAGCACATTAATAGTCTGTATGCATTTCATATTTCATATACAACCAAAAGGAAAGGCATCAAAATCCAGCAAGCTGAAAATCATATAGAATTTATGTAACATAACTAATGTCCTCATTTGCTTGCTTTCTTTTTCCATTTTGTTTTGGTTTTGTGAGGTTTGATAATGTACTGCTAAATCTTGATTTGGTGTTTCTATGCTAATGTAGTTCAGGGTCAAGCTGTGAAGTATCCTGGCACAGCTCATATTCAGTTTGGCCCTCCTTAAACACTGAGATTAGTCATTTACCACATTCAGGCATCCTAAGCTTTTGTTGGAAATCCGGAAGCCAAAGAAAGCACTTGCACCTTTATTGCTCATCTGCCAGCTAAACCAGCTATTAGGCAGGAGCCTGATTCTCTTGTCCCCTTAGGAACCTTAAACCAAAAGATCAAGCAGAAACATACCCAAGAAACCAAAGCAATATTTTTAAAGTGGTGTGCTCACAATGACATCTTGTCACCCAAGTAAGTGGCTTACATTAGAGCGAGGCACACAAAATCTCTTAGTTTGCATGGAATTTGGGTCTTCTGCTGTAACTGAAAATCAGGCTTGCCCACTATATTTATGTGAAAAACATAACCTAATACATGAAAATAATGGCTGAAGTCTTTGAAAGACATGTGGTCATTCTTTAAAAATCAGACATCAGCCTTTCTTATAAGCTTAACAGACAAAATATATACATCCTACTGACATTGTTGCTCTAAGCTTTAAAAAACATTTTATTTTATCAAAATAAATATTCTACATACTCTTATAATAACCACCAAATTGTAATCATAATAAGCATGTTTGGTTTGTGAGCAGGCATGTTTTACGAGCAGATACCTTAATTAGAGGAACAAAATGACAAGTGATAATTGCTAAAAGAATGGGAATAAGGCATATTGTTTGTCTAATTCTTAGGTTACAGGTTGTGGCCTAATTTAATCTATTCTCAACGCATAGCAAATGCAACACAGTCATTTTTAAACAACAAACCTCTTGAAAAAAACAGGCAGAGGTCTGCTAATGTGTTGGATGATGAATCTCTTATTTACTATTGATCTCTGTATTCAGAACCAATCCATTCTAAACTAGCAAACATTTTTCATATATTTTTAGAAAATATTGAATGGCTTTTAATCAATGACAAGACTGTTTTGTCTGCTACTACTCAAAGTACATCAGCAAAAACCTACTGCATTTTGTTAGAAAAATTAATTTTCTTTTTTTCCTTTTTTTTTTTTTTTTTCTGTATTCAAGTTTGGAAGAAGAAATCACCACCATTCTAATCTAATCTCACTTTTGTGCTCCTTTGCCATTGGTTCTCATCTGGATGATATTAAAATAATATTGCACATCTGGTCTAACTAAATATAGAATACAAGTTTGTATGTACTAAGCAGTATTTAATGAATAAATATAATTTTATGGATAGATTTTGGATTCTTAAAAAGCTTTCCTTTCATAAGTCTTCTGCCCGTCTTGAAGCTTATTACTTCCTCTTTTACATTTCCTAACCAGTCCTTTCCTGTTAAGACTGTTTCATTATGCTTCTACAAAAGTCAGAAGAGAATAACAATAGAGGGCATGAATATAAGAACGTGATTCAGTTCACTGACTAAATACTCTAATTTTAGGTATCTACAAGCAGGTAAGATACATGATATACAGGAAACTTCAACCTTCTGAAGTATCTGCAGAAAGCCACAAAATGCATTCTGTGGTATTCCACACCTGTTTTTATATCCTTTGCTCCCAACATAGCAAATTCATCCTTGAAAATATTTGGGGGTATTATGTCCTAGGTAATGTCTACTTTGGAATAAACTAGATGCATTTGAAAAACAAACGAAGAGACAAGTAAACAAAGAATACACCTCCTACCCTCACACCTCCAAAAAAAAAAAAAAAACCAAAAAAAAAAAAAAACCAAAAACAGTAAGAAATAATTATGGGACACTAACTTCTTTCTGAGGTTTATATAATGACAC
>JBCJKH010033979.1:0-29351 GCA_039877255.1 Loriculus beryllinus
CTCCAGTCCCCTGATCATCCTCGTGGCCCTCCTCTGGACTTGTTCCAACAGTTCCATGTCCTTTTTATGTTGAGGACCCCAGAACTGCACACAATACTGCAGGTGAGGTCTCACGAGAGCAGAGTAGAGGGGCAGGATCACCTCCTTCGATCTTCCTTGTATCTAATCTAAACTTCCCCTGTTTAAATTTGAACACATTACTCCTTGTCCAATTACTACAGTTCCTAATGAAGAGTCCCTCCCTAGCATCCTTATAGGTCCCCTTCAGATATCTTCTCACTGTCTTCTCTTAACTACCCTTCGTTCTATTAAACAGACAAACATCAGCTGCAAATAATGCATGCTTAATTATGCAGTGTTGATGGCTGATACTATATCAGCATCAGCTTTTCTTCTAATATTTTGGCAGCACAAAAATGAAACTGCTATAATATGTTGAAATAGCCTCTATCAAAGTAATGGTCACGAATCTATCGCATGCACAGTAGCCTCACCTTTGCCCATAACAGGCCAGAAGGGATGGTGAAAAGGAGCGGCTCCCATCTCAAATGAGCTTCCAGATGCCCTTGATGATATGGATCTGATGGCAGGAGGCTAGCAAATGGTTGCCAGGTGACACTGGAGATAGGCGGGAAGCACCCTCATGCAACACAAAACAATCATTTTCAAAATAAAGCAAAAATTCTCTGGGTTTTGTCATCATTATTATTTGTAATCACTTCTGAGGATGGAGAAGGCTTGTCAGACCAGATGGGACCAGCATATATAATGAATGACACAGTACACTGCACAGGAACCAGAGGTAGCTCAGAGCAGAAAGGCTCCAGGACTGTCACTGCTGCTTTAGTGGCAAACAGACACACAGGGAAGATGCAGCCATTTTAACAAAGACATTGCAAAGATGCCATACAATAGACAGCATTTTCATCTGGAAACACAAAAAACCTGGCATAATCTGGTACAGCGACCACTGAAGCAACTCTTCATCTGTGCTATGGTAGACTTGTTCTGGTCCTCCAAGGGTTTAGGATCTTCTTGAGTGTGGCTTTGTGTGGCATGTTCGCCACAGAGTCTGTAATTAAAACCAGAATAATTTGTTTTATGTTGAACAGATCTAAGTGGAAAGGTAAAAACCTTTGTGAATGGGGTTTATTTTGCTAGATGCTTTACTTTGCTTTATTGTCTTTATTGCCTTTTCCATCTACATACTGTCTGTGCAGAAGTGGTACATTTTCCTTCTATTAAGCCATAGCTAAATCAGATCTATGAGCCATGTCCCCATTTCAGAGGCTGCAAAACACCTCAGGATGGCCCTGTGCTTCAGCCTTTCCCTCGACAACTTCCCATCATTTGCCAGCATCTAGGCAGAAAAGCCATCTACCAATTCCTAGGCTAGATGACAGTGGACCCAAAGGATGGTTTGGAAGCAGCTAGATGGGTCAAACTTTTTACAGTGAATTGGTCAAGCTGTTCCAAGCAGATTTGTTTTCATGCTAATTTACAGAAGTACTGCTTGAAGACACGGCATTTGCTCAGAATGAGGCTATAAAGAAGATTCAGCCCTTAATATGCCAGATGCAGTTCTCCTTCTACACCCATCCAAAATACTTTAAACAGGTTGGACAAAATAGGTCTCAAGCCAGTGCTGACCCTGCTTGAAGTGGGAGTTTGGACTAGGTGGTCTCCCAAGTCCCTTTTCAGTGTGAATGATGCTGGGACAGTGCAGTGATGAGGAAGAAACAAGCACTGTGAAGCCTGTTCAGAGGTCTTGAAGCATCATATTGCCAAAAGTGCCAGAAGAGCACTTCTTTGCCATCTTTGTACAGTGACTACTAACAGAATGAGTTAAGAGCTTAAAACACCTTTGTGGTGCAGAAGCAGTTTCCTGCATTAACACAGCTGAGTCACACAAGGCAGAGACAGCTTTCCACTAACGAAGGACTGGCACAAAAGCTGAATAATGAAGAGAAGCTTACGCTGCTGCTGCCTTTACTCCAGAGCTTGTTTTATTCTTGCAGGCTCTCAGGCAGTCACCATTCATGCACAGGTGCAACCATAAAGGGGCCAAATGTGGAAGGCAGGGTGTGACTAAGCCCAAAAATGAGCGACACAAATGCATTATTCATGCAGGAAACTTACAATGCTCTGCGATTCCTTTCTTCAGAGCAGATCACTCCGCTATCAACATCAGCTACATGATTCTTTATTTCTGACACCTGCCTTTGTTGCTTTTCTACCTCAGAAGTGAGGTGACCTGGATATTCACGTGTAATGTTTGCTCAGACAATATTTCCCAGCAATGCTGGGTAACTTCCCAGGACTTTAAGGGAGTAACAATGACACAAGTGGTGACCTGGCCCAGCTGTCTTATAGTGTCTGTCCCTCCGAGCACAGGATTCAGAGCATTGCCAGGAATTTTGCTAGGGAAATGTATTAGAGGAAAAGAAAAGCAGAAAAATGGGAGAGGAAGAGAAGACCAGAAAAAACATAAAGGGAAGGTGAAGATGGAAAGAGAGAGGAACTCCAAATCGACAAGATGGAAGGTGTTGAAAATAAAAGGGTTTTTAACAGTTAAAAGGTTTTAAAAGGTCATTATGCATTTAGCAGCGAAAGAGCAATATGAATTTCTAAGCAGCAACATCTGGAAGATCAAAAGAAATCATACTTCAATCAACATGAAAATCTCTGCTTATTACACACAATCATATTTAGTTATTAATAGACACCAGCTAGACACTGACATTTTACACATTTCATCCTATGATGCGCCAGGGACACTTCTGGCATTTAGTTTATCATTTTCATCAGTGTCATGGAAAGAGTGACCGATATGACCCCAAAAAATCTCACACTGTCAGTCATCGTAAGTGAATTTATCAACACATACGAAATTGGAACCCACATGAGAGTTTTAACTGTTTGCATACTAAATTACTTCATTCTTCACGCTTCAAAAAAAAATCAGTTTTGCATAATAAATAATGATAAGGGCCAGCAGACAATTATATAGGTGGAAACAGTATGCAAAATACTTAGAATTCAAATTTGCTGTCTGAATATATCCAGAAGTTGCTTAAGTAATCAGCTCGCAGGCTGTATTACCCATTGTTAAAGCTTAATACAAAAGCTCTTCAGCTTATATTAAAAGCAGCCCAACTTAAACTGCAGTTGGCACATGTCCTATTAGAATTTTCCTTTTGTTAGACATCTTCCAACTGATTCAGATGTGCAATTAGGTCCATATTAAAATTAAATGGTCTGCTGTTTTAATTCAGGTCTTTGGTAGGAAAGAGTCAGTCCAAAAATAATGTTGACTCCATGAGCACAAAAGGAGAGTGTTGCAAGCCAGCAGCCCCAGCCTGACCCTCTACATTGCGATGTCAGAGGGAAGGCTCTTAGCTGAGAATGGGTTGCTAAACTGGCATATTCGATTTCATGACTGATTTTTGTGTGTAATAATTGCATAAAAAATATAATGAGAGTGGGTTTATTCCTACTTTTACCAATCACTGTGGCAAACATGCTGAGATGCTTCAGACAGAAATGTGATTTTACTTCTAATGACAATTATTTTTGGACTGAATTGTAATTTAGTTCGTTAATTAGATCTGTCACTGCATTTTCTAACTCAGTTATTACATCCTTTGATGATTTTACCAGAATTATACTCCTATTTCTTGCCACTTTGCATTCTACTCTTTAATAATTCTTCAGACAAATATGCTAGGCAGTTGATTACATTTTGTGGCAGCAGTAATGTAAACCCTCTCCTGTGTTACATTGATTCAGAAATCATGCTGATCACTGATCCAACAAGCTAAGCCAATACTGCTCTGAATGAGTGAACTGTTCAGAGGAATTCAGCCAGGGACAGACTGTGGACATACTTTTATAGTTATTTAATTGATATAAACAGTTACAAGCAATCATAAATGAAAACAAGCTTTTTTAAAGAAAACCCACCTTGAACGTTCTAAAATCCATTTAGTTATCAGCAAAATGAGATCTTGCCTGCTAAATGATTTCAGCAAGTTGCCATGGGATTATTACATATTAATGAGCTGGCAGATTTTCCAAGATCTTACCATTTTGACAACTTTAAAAATTAGACTGTTTCTATGTGAGTTCTGGATTTTGCTGACTGAGAGCTGTGGGTTTAGTCAGAAACTCACTTTTGGAATAAAGACAATAGGATCAAAATAGTCAAGTCCAAAAAAACTCCAGCACTTCCAAGCTACTGATTCCTCCAAGCCTTGCTGTGTATCCAGACATCTGCCAGTCAGGTGCTGTGTGACGTGGATTACAGCACAAAATCCTGATTCTGAAAATACCCACCACTAAACATAGCTGTTATGGCAGTAAGCAAGCTCACTCGGCTACACTAGGTTGTAATTTCACTGTCTGTCCTGAACAGGCAACAGCTTGTAGCTGCCTTACAGCAGGGCAGAGCAGGCAATGATCAGTTTCCCTCCTCTTTCTGGTTACTCAAAGGAGAAACATTTGCTGGGCTGCTTTTCCTGGAATCAGGCTGCCTCTTTGCTCTCTCTCCTGTTAGAGAGGGATCACAAATTACCTGATTCTGCCTCCCATTTTCTGATCCAGCTTGGAACTATCCCTAAGAAAATGTATTTGATTGATAGAAGGTTATTATTGAACATATTCAGTGAGATATTTAATGCCAGCTTAAGAACATGTTCATGTTTATTGTGGTGTTGATTTTTTTTCAGAGTTACTGTGCAGTGACTTAGGAAGGTATCCTGTGATCCGACATTCTGCCATTTGGCTTTGTAGTTGCTATGTATTTCCTAGTAGTGCACTACAAGACTTCTAGGGCACAGGGACCAGCTAATCACTTCTCAGTCTTTCTCCTGCATTTCAACTAATTCATCCAAGTGGGCTTAATTTTCAATCCACTAACCAATAGCACAGGGTAAAAATATTTGTAATTAAATAGTTAATTTGTAATTATTTCTTAACCTCTGTGGATTTCTTTTCTGAAGGTGGATGCTTTCTTGAAATGTTGGGCTGCAAAACAGAAATGGATAATTGCTTTAAAAGGCCCTATAAGACCTGGAAAACAGAACGATGCTGGTGTACCAGTCTAGTACTCAGAAAGGCCTTGCTGGGATAGAAGGGAAACACTGAATGAATGAACACATCCCCATGAGGAAGCTGTATATTTTTCCATAATTCAGGCACTGAAACTGAGCACTAATTCTCTTTGTTTAAATCCTCTCCCTCACGTTTTTCAATCATAAAAATTCACTTCCAAATAACTAGACTTTGTAATACTAGATTTGAATCTGAATTGTTAAAAAATCCAAGAATCTGACTAAGAATAGCCAAGAATTCCTTATAATGGTGCTTTCCAGACTGAGGCATGCACCCAAAGCAGGAAGTGCTGGTGGGGATGAGCTCATGGGCTTGGAAGTAGAGTTGCAAGAGGTGACGTCTGGGAATTTATGCCTTATCGTCTCCACAGATTTTTGTAATGTTGTCATAGTTTAATTTTGGCAATTTACTTTGTCTACTATGAATCTAGCTAGAAAAAAAAAAAAGAGAGAGCTTACTTGGTCTTTTTAAATCAGGGGTTTTCTACTCTGGTAAACACGCTGTGTGAAATACTGATACTTTACTGTCTACTGTGCTCTGTGGAGAGGGGAGAGAAGGTGAAAGGACAAGAGTGGTTAAACAGAGCAAGACAGAGGAAATTAAAGCACATGGACATGTGGAAAAGTTGGGGCATTTGGCCAATTATTGCAAAATCAAACACTGAACGCAACCAAGCTGTTACAGGGATAGAGCTGTAGGAGCACCATCTGAACAGGGCAGGACTGGTGTGGGTTTGAAGGGGAACAGCAGAAAAAAGAAAAGTAGCTACTTATATCTACTTAAAACTTTGTAAAAGCAGGTGCATCTACTTTAGGTAAAAGGAGCAGTAGGAGAGCACCTTCGTATTGCAGTAATGCCACCCCTGTTCCTCGGATGTAATAGGGTGCAGTCCCTAGTCCTCACAAGGATTTACCAACCACATGCTCTGCCCCAGATCCTGGTAGGTCACAGAAGAGCACTGATTCAGGGAGGACTGGACATTTTCCTGGGAGAGAAAAAAATCCCTGAAAAATCCTAGGGCATAGCATTCCCAGTGGGTCAGTAACTGAGTGGAAGAGTGGAAGAGGAGAAAGGGAACAAGAGGTGTGTCAGGCAAGCAGAAAAGCAAAGGAGGGAACGTATTTGCCTCTCAGCATGAAAACTGCCCTGTGACATCTGGTCAGGATGCTTGTAGAGCAGCAGTGTTCATACAGGTAAAAACAACAATCCAGACTGATGGAGGCCTGAAGCAAGGCAAGGTGGGCTAGCTGTGGGAGGACTTTCAGAAGGGATGTAGTCATTCTGAAATAGAGATGCCTCCACACAAAACTTGTACCAGTGCAACTCATTCCAAAACAGAGTCATACTGCTTCCAAAGTGGTTTGATTAAAGCAGAATCAAAATGTCAGCTTAAAAAAAAAGAAAAAGAAAAAGAAAAGAACTTTTGTATAAGGACACAAGGAAGCTGACGCTAAAAAACAAAAGTTGTTGGGGAGGGTGAAAAGAATCCCAACATCTCCATGTTGCCAAAGACCTTTCTCACTGGAGAAAATTTCAGTTGAATAGTTGCCACTGCTGGCAGCTGGAGTTGCAAACTGAGCAGGAGAGCAGCAGGGTTCTCATTCTCTTGCCTTGCTGACTGAGGACTCTGACAATTCAGCTCATTATTTTCAAAGGCGCAGCTCAAAGCAGTAGGCCCAGCGCTTGCTGGGCCCACATTAGTCCATTTACAGCATTTGTACCAGCCAATGAATGGGATTCTGGCAGGGACAGAGGTAGAAACCATTTCGGAAAGGAGGTTTGGTGAACAGCAGCACTGAAAAGCACTTCTGCTTTGGCTGCATGCAGAGTTCAACGATAAATCCAGCACAAGCGTGCACAAGGCTGTGGTTATTGGGGCACAGTGCAAGGGGTAGAAAGAAAGAATTTTACCCCAAGAGAAGCCATAGGTGTCCTTCTTCCACTGAACATCAGCAGCACAATTAGGGACACCCTTGTGCTCTTTGGAAGGGGGATTGAGGAAACCAAACTTGTCATTGCTGCTTCTGCCTCAGACCGGCTTGGGCACCTGAGCAGTTCCTTGGCTGCAAAGAATGACCTGCCTTTGTTTGCCTTCATGTGAGTAAAGACAAAAGTCCCGGTAGCAATTAAGGAGCTGGTTTTTGAAATGGCATCTCAGTGACAAACTGGGCCAAGTCAGCTCATGACAATAAGAAACTTGGGAAACCTGCAACAAAGGCGCTTATTTTTGTTACAGGTTGTTAGAGATTTTCTAGTTTGAAAACAACAGTAAATAAAGCCTAGCAAAATTTCTTCTGAGAAATTTCACTGTGGAGCAAGTTTTCATGCCTAAATTTTAAACCCAAGGAATTAACAACACTACAATGGAAATTATAGAAAAATCCATACTAGAATAGTGCTATTGGGAATGTCTAATTCTGGTAGATGCTCTTCCCTTTGTCTTATTATAGTTCCATTCTTTCCAAGCTGGCAATAAATACATTAAGTTAAACAGAATAAAAATGCCCACCTAATTGTGCAGACGCATAGTTAATTAATCACTTAATTTAACCTACTTAGCTTCAATAGGAAAGTAATGCAATCTGACAGTCAAGGCAGCAAATTTTTCCATTCACTCTAGTGTTTGAAAACATCTACTTTTTTTAAAGAGCGCCTGCATTCAATGGATTAATGCTAATGGTTTTACTTAATTTGGTTTTAGAAAGGTTGTGTAACATTTAATAGGTAAAGCATGCTGCCTGGGTAACAATAATGGTGCAATTATGTGGCTGGCAAATATTAACAAGTTTTATTAAAAACAAATATATATGTATTTGTGGATAGATAGAGAGCTGGGAAAATTTGCTTTGGGCTCAAACTTGATCAAAAATTTGACTCCAGAGTGCATAATGCTACGAAACATTGAATTGTGCAGTTTGTTATATTTTAAGTCTAAGATTCCCATGTTAATGGCTCTCTGGTATGCATTAACATAATGCAGCATTAAACAAGCTATGCTACACTGCCTCCACAACGAGTTTCTGTCCATCAGTGGGGAGCTGGGCACTGGGGGCTTGATCTGTGCAGCCGAAGGCTGATCTGCTTGTTTTCTCTTGCTTTCCAGTCACCTACAGAACAAGGCGGCACCTGTGCCCCAGTGAAAAGCACCAGGTTGTGCTGGGCTTGCTGCATCTCTTGCTGGACACACTGAATTTACCAATCCTAATTTTGCCAGGAACGGCAGCAGGCACACCTTCTCCAAGAGCTGTGTCTTTCTGACCACAAATCGTAACTACTGACCTCAACACCTAATACACCATTGGCAGCCATGGCAGATCTGCTCTGCAAGGCATCTGGACCATGACCGTTACACAACACACTACAACCCTGCTTGTTTTGGCTGCACTTAGTGGTCCTGTTTGAGGGAACTGAAAAAAGGCTGGGATCTACATACTTAGCACAAACAGCACACAAGCCTAAAGCTGCAGCTGCACGTGTCACATCATGGTAGTTTCCAAAACAGAAGAAAATGAGAGATACTGGGGACTATTAAAAGGGTTAGTAACAAAATCCCACACCATGTATTCACAGAAGGCTTTTGGGAAGGACTTAAAGAAAATTCCCAAGCAAAGCTCAGTGCAATTACTGATATGCTCAACATAAGCATGTGCTTATATCTTGGACTGGGTCCAAAGCTGTAAGGAAATAATATCCGTAATAATGCTGACTGCATGGTTCTCCATAAGCTATATCGAGCTACTGTTCTTGAAGACAAAACTGCCATAGCACAATGTTCTTGTTGTTTACAGATGTACACTCATACATTCATATATACAGATAGAAACACACACGCGTACATGTATGTACGCTATATATATGTGTGTGTGTAAGTGCATGGCTTCTACCATCTAAAGATCATAAGATGCTTTCAATGTGGCATTCGTGACTTAGACTGTCTACCCTGTGCTCTCTCTACCGATAATGGATTTTTATCTCCCTAGTAGCACTGGAAAAGTGTCATTGAAATAACTGTGTTTCATTTCAAACTGGTTTGTTAGTCATCAACACACAGAAAAAAAATATTTCTAAATGACTGTATCAGGTAAAAAAAAAATGCTTCATGACCACAATAATTTATTTTCCTTTTGATGTTAAGAATTTGAAACTTATTCGAGATAAATTTTCTTGTCATTTCTAGCTGAATTGTACTTTCAAGAAAATATAGAATATAGAACCCTGACAGTATTAAAAAGAAACATAGTTCCTATGAAATCAGAAAAATATAAATACGTCACAGTGAGATAAAATTTGGTTTGAAGTAAATATTTATTATCATGGAATCTTCCTGTTTCACCAGAAATTTTACATAAAATAGTTCATCCAGTTCTGTCTTTTGGGCTCAGCACCTGGTTCCTGTTGCAATTTTGAAGCTGTAGACAGATTAGAAGTTTAAGATATATCCCTAATCCCTCAGTCCGTTTTTGTGCAATTATATATTTGGTGTTGTTGGGGTACACTAGGAGACAGTAGGGGAGGGAATACATACGTAACAAATGGTACTTAGGCTACATTAATGCTGGGAAATGAAATATTTATTTTGGCAGTGAATGTATTAATGGTAGGAAAAAAAAAGTGAAAGGAAAGCCCTTGCTTGTCCACAGCATAGCAAACCATTTTGCTGGATGTGCTTCTGATATGCATCATGGCCAAAAAGTCCCTGCAGGTTTTCACCATCCATTCTTGCCATCATTCAGAAGACAGCTAAGCAAGCCCAGCAACTGAGCACATCCTGCCTCTGTCCAGGCTGTGGCAAAGAGGCTGTTGCCTGCATGTTGCCACACCAGTGCAGGGTGGGAAGCGACAACCAGATGTGGCATAGCATTCCCTGGGATGCTGTTCCTGCATCTGGCTCTTCTAATGAGCAGAATAACATTCTTACCTTCACTGAGCAGCAAGGTAAAAGAGAAGGGTAGAAAAGGAAGAAGCTCAAAACCAAGATCCACTGCTGTGACTACTATGAACTACAAAAAGATGTTTGTCTCCTGCCTCACACATACAGATATCACTTTCATTGGGCACATCCTTCTCCTAGAGCAAAAATTGGAGTTAGACCTGGCATTGCTGAGTTCTCCAGCTGCCTGTAGCCAACAAAGTCTAACAGTTCCATGTCCAGGGAGCTGAGAAAGAAATTGACCTTCAGGAGCTAGAGACAGGTGGAGGAAATCAAAGAAAGCCTAAGAATGGTTATTGCCTAAATGCATAGCAATAGAATTTCATGAATAACCAGCTGAAAAGATAAGCACAAGCATGTGGAAGAAACCCTGAGCTGTGAATAACAAGAAGAGAAAGGTAAGGCTATGCTATGATTTGTTTAATCAGAAATATAATGAGTGATGGTGAGGGAAAAGGTCTTGCCAGTAATGCAGTACAGCTGGATCCTTAGTGAGGCATAAGCTTTACTCTCAGAAAGCTTTTCTTGAAAAATAAATTAATATTGGCTTGAATACAGGCATTGTCACATAGAGTGACAACAGGCTGAGTGGCTGTAAACAAAAGGTAATGATAAATGACATCGCATCAGGTCTGTGTGTCTGTGTGGAAGTGACTGGCAACGAGATACCATCAAGAAAAGGCTGGAGCTGTCAGAGAGCTAGCCCAGTTTTATTTAACATCTTTGCTAATGATCTGGAAAAGGAAGGAGAAATGCACAGTATTTATTTCATTTGATTTTCAAGAAAAGAGGCAAGACTCTCACCTGCTCCTGGGAGACCCCTAATATCAAAGCACTGTTATCCTACTGTCTGCAGAGAGATGGATTGCTCCGAGGCTGCGCAGGTGATTGTTTGAGAAAGCGCCCGATGGTGGAGGTGGTGGCAGCAATACAAAAGAATATGTAGTAATTATCTGCCTGGTGAGGGGGCTGTACAGGAGCAATCCAGCTCTTGACGTAAGCAAAATGCAGTAAAGCAGATAAATAAACCTCTGTGCGTTGGGGGTGGGGGTGGGGGGAGCAGTTTCAGTAAGTCTGCAGAGATTTTTTTGCTCCAAATTATTTTAAGTATCTGCGATATTTCTGTGGGGGATTTCTTATCTCTTCCTTCCATTGTCAGCAGGTTCATTCACCTCACAGAAATATGAGTATAGAGAAAGAGGTGAGATGGCATTCATTACCTGGATCTTGAGGTTTTTCATGGCAAGGGGGGGGGGGGGGAGGGAAAGATTAGCAAGAGGAATGTTTGAATTTGCAGACCAAAAGAGGAGTGAAGGCAGAGAGAGAATGGTGTGGGTCAGGCAGAGATCCCACAAAATACACTAAAGCCAAGGGGAAAAGGACTGTTTTGCTTCAGACTTTCACATGAAGGCAGGCCTGTCCCTTGTGTCTTGCACACCTTGCTGCCAAAACCAGAGCAACACTGTTTAAGTGAGAAACAGAAAACCTTAAAACAGGGAAAACATTGAAGGGCATACAAAAAGAAGTTACCAATAACCTTTCATTCAGGGGGAAGGGATAATCCCTCCACACCACAACAAACCCAAACAGAGCATGGAGATTGCTCCCATCTCACCCGTTCCTGGGAATGGATTGCTTCCACTCCTGTGGCTGGGGGGGGGGGAGGGGGAACAAGCAAGCTCTGCTGGATTTCTTCTATACTGTGTCTGATTTCTCTCATTCATAAAGAAGACGGCTCTTAGCAGATTGATCAAAAAGTAGATCACCTAACCACTCCCCTTATATCCTGATCATTTCTGCTGTATTGCATAGGTGGTGCTATTGTCAGATGCTGAAAGGCATCAGGATTTGAGGAATAGAGAGAGCAAGGCAAGGAAAACGAAAGCAAATTATTTGTATTTTCTTCAGAAACTCGGCAAGTGACCCCAGAAAATAGTGCACGTCTTTGCTTCTGTCAAGGTTTTGGCAAACTAAGTGTACTGTTGCCTTATCACCATTTTGTCTTATTTTCCTAAAAGTATTTTTAAAAGTGTTTTTTCCTTTGCTGCTGCACTACAAGCCAGGGAATAATATCCCTGTACACAGGTGACTCCTGCCACTTCCTTATAACATGCAGCGGGAAGCATGTCACTGCTGAAGATCAGTATGCTTGCAACACTTTGAATATTAAGGCTGACAGGTGGGAGGATGTTCCCAACAGCCTGTGTCACATCCTTAGGTTGACCAAGTGAAGCAATGGTTGAGGTGGACTGACATGGTTGCATGGAAGTCAATCTTGTTTTTCTCACTTGCCCTTATAGCTGGAAAAGATGGACTTTCAAGTAATGTCACTCTATAAGTTTGGACAAGATATATGAATGTATAGGTATTGTTGGAGTACAAATAATTAATAAGGATGACTAAAAATGTGTCTAACGACTGCTTCAGCCAAAGAACATCAAACACCAGTATGCAACAGCCTTTTAAACAAATCTTTCAACATTGTCATTATAGAATAAAATTGGCTTTTGGCTCTTTAAAAGATATTTCCCTCAGCTCTGAGTGGTATAAATACAATATGATTTCATTACTTTAGATGGGTGGCACTGTCCAGCGCAGTCTGTTCTGTATCACCAAGATGCCAAAATTTGGCTAGCAGAAGTGGAAACACAGCAGGTAACAACCCAGCAGAGGCAGGCTGATGAAACTGTTTTATTCTGCTCTGCGCTGTGACCCATGTTCCAACAGAGAAATATATCAGACTGTTGTTCTCTGCTTGCGAGCCAAAAAAAGGGAGAGTTGTTGTGCCTCCCTCAGACACAGTTATGACCCCAGGTCAAGAATTACTGACACGATGGTCTAATAAAACTCTTCCCTTTGACTATGACAATCAGATCATGCTGGGATACTTCCACCTCTCGTCATAAGAGAATCAACAGTGAGAAGTCAATCCTATTCCTGTTCAAGGGCAAAGATGTCACTGGCATCAATAGTAGCAGTACTGGTATGAAAGAGTTCAAATGTCAAGTGTGTATTTGCAGAAACTGATTACGCTGAAGACTATGCAGATATAAATTTGCTTCTCTCTTCCCTGTTGCTCTCCTTTTATATTATCTAAGGCAAAGTGCCCACAGAGGACACAGATGCACTCTATCAGATGTAGAGTGAATATTGTCAAAAATATCCTCTCTAATACCAACTACATATTTACTCCTTTGTAACCTCATCAACTGTGACACTATGCAATTACAGATTGTTCAAGAGTCCTGTGTGCCCGCTCAGTGCCAGAATGAAAAACAACTAAAGAAAACATAAAAAAGGAAAACAGACAACTGAGCATGAACCCTTCACCATGCTCCCAAGGGTTTCAGTAACAGAATATATACTCTGCATCTCAGGGGAGATAATGCCCGTCTACAGCATTCTCCTCAGTGAGGCTCTTTTCCTACACTAAAGCTGCTAACAGAAGAAAACAGCAGCATGTGGGAAAGTAAAGATTAGGCAGCTTTGGCATTTCTTATTTCTGTTGCACAAGCTTTCAAAAAATGTTTATGGGTTTTTTTCTGGGTAATGATTTCTTCTCTCTTTCTGTTGGTGCACCCAGTACTATGCCAGAACTCCACCTAAAAGCCCCAAGAAGTGCTGTCCCCATTGCACAAATCTCAGTCCTTGTTCTGTAATAAGCCCTACATGACCAGAGCATTGGTAGATGCAGGTCTGCTGAGTTTTGGGAGTACTGCATGGATGAGGCAATCTTCCCACGCAGATCAAGGATCAAGAATGGGGCTTAAGAGAGAAAGTAACAAGTGAAAGGATAAAACCCACTGTGAAGTACTGGGTAATTTTTTAAAATGTAATTTAGCAGGTGTTTAGTTATTACCCTGAAAATAAGGCATGAACATTTTCATGACTCATATTTGTGCTTCAGTTATATTCTCTCTTCCATGCTATAGCTATAATTTAAAACATTTGCTTCATCCTGAGAGAGAAAAAAAAGGTGAAGATGTTTGAAATAAATCGCTGCTGCAGAAATTAGCCCCCACAGGGTACACACAGAAACTATACCACCAGCAAATGCTGAATTCTGATCATGGCTCCTCCTTGGGGAAGAACTGTATTCACCTTCTTATTTTGAATCCCTCATTCCTTCTACACTGAATGCTTTTATCTGGTCAGCTATTTATAGCTTGTGTTACAGTCCCAAAAGTTTGCTGGGATTGGGACTGCATTACATTTTTCCTAATATAAAGGAAAAATGTCCTAATCTAGTGATGTCCTAGACTGGCAGGCCTATCTTGATGTTTTCAGAATGTGAAAGTTAAGTAATATATCAATAAATATATTAATAACTGGATGTGTAGGGTGAGAAACTAGACTTCTTGACAGAAGATTGCTAGAGAAATTTTTGCTGTTCCTGTATGTTTCATATGGAGTTGTTAAGTGGTTGGAATTTCCTATGATTTTGCTGTGTATCCACTCCCCAGCCAAGGTTTGGTGGGCCTTATATTTTTACTGAAGGTAGGAGAACTGAGGACACAGAGCACTCTACAAGATGCTACAGCTTATCATGGCTTTTAGCCAGTGTTTCTTAACATCCATATGCCTCTTTGTAAAGTGCTTCCTACATCCTCAAAGGATAGAAAGAGCAACAGCTTCACCAGCAGGAACTGACCTCACTGAAGGCTGGCTGTTTTATGTCAGGTATGGTCCAGGACAGGATGTTATTCTTCAGACATTTAGTATCAGTACTGTAGAAATGAGCTGACAGCCTCTTTGGGGGCAGGCTGGGAATGTTTAGCAGAGATTTGCTTTTCAAGAGGAAGTGCCTCTTCCAAATACACGGTGATCAATCATCAAAGCAGTTCCTTTTGAACGCCTCTTCTTCTTTCTTTGATAATTTTTTCCTTTTTCCTCATCACTTGCTAGAAGACAGTGTTGGTTTCTGACGATGCAGCATATAGAAGAAAGGAAACTCAGGGAGATGTAGGAAAAGCAAGAGCTGAGATACGCTGTTTAGAAGCAGAACTTCAGGTAAGTTATAGAATGACTCTATCAGTTTGTATAGGCATATATATATATTACTTGGTGGAAAAGATAACTAAAAAGGGCTTTCAATCTTGTTGACAAAAGCTTGAACAAGATTGAACAGCTGAAAGTTGAAGTTAGACAAATTCAACCTTGAAACAAGATGCAATTTTCTTGCAGACAGGATAATTAAACACTAAAAAATTATCAGTGAAGGTGAGGGTCTCACTGCTGGATGGAGGTTTCAAGGTGATACCACACAACTTCAAAAAAATGTGATTTAATACAACTTCAGTGTAGGAAGAATTCCCTCTCCCTCTCATGAACAACTGGACAGATGGAGATGCCTGAGGGTTTGAAGACTGGGATTTTTTGTTTATTTGCCTCTTTTGGAGTTTGGGGTGGGTTTTGTTTGTTGATTTTGGGGTGGGTTTTTTTTTGGGGGGGGTTGAGGTTTTTTCCTATTTCAAAAATTACAGACTATAACTGACAAAAAGGCTCCAAGCAAAATAGATCTGAACAGGCAGAGATAAATGTTCCTAGGTACTACATTTGTATTTCTGGCTCACATGCACAGAATCGTATTGATTGGCAGATTTAAGATTGGAAAGAATTTCTAAGGTTGAATTGGAAAAAAATTAGTTAAAAGATGGGTGAAGGTATCACTTTCACTAATTATGATCCATTAAGCGTGTCCCATTTAAAAAACTCTCCATCATAGCTGGGGCTTTACACCTACTTGGCACTATAGCTTGTTCTTTCTGTTCTATGCCTGCGGCATGCAACTGTTACCCCTGAAGACAAATTAACTAAAGTCATCAAGGTGAAAATATATATGAAACATGTAAAACTAAGTAGACTGTATTATAGAGACCAAACTAGGTGATCTTATGGTGCTTTCTTACCTTAGAGGAAATTGCTCTTGGGAAATTAAGGCTCTATGCTGTTTCCATTGATCACAATATGAGTTTTGATACCAATGCCAACAAAATTCCTATAAATTCAAAGCTAGCCTAGGCGTGTTCAAACACACCAGCTTTCCTGATAGTTGTGAGTTCAAAACTCTCTTGAAAAGCGCAAATAACGCACAACACTGCAGCCCACTGCATTATACAGGGTTTGCTGAAGGGGAAATGGAGATTTTTCTTGCAAATGACCTGAGTAATGTTAACTATTGCACACTAATTATTTATGCTACTTTTATTTGCATAACCAGCTACCATACCACCATTAGTGCACTGATATTGCACTTACTCCTTACGAAACAGCCATAATTCTGGTATCATGGTCCTTTCTCCAGAAAGATCCTACCCATCATGGCACCTTTTCTTCCCAGACTATATGTAATAGAAGATATTTGCAATCCAGTAGAATTCCGGCATATGGGATTGACATCCAAATCCCATTATTCCTCTTATTTTTTTTATTTCCGTTTTGGATAAATGGCAACATTTTGACCAATTCTATTTGACCACAGAATATGGACAAAACAGTGTGGTGTGTCAGTATGGTAATTACTGCAAATACACAGTAATTTCTGGGTATGTAATAGACATCTCACTGTCGGCTGGCTTCAGCTTCCCGAGTCAACTGCCAGCTGACTTGAAAAGCTGAAGCAGCTACCAAGCTGCTTTTAAAGCAATTTCTGTGGCTACACTTGCAGCGATCCTACCAACAGCTGCTGCATGAGGAGTGGGAAGGGAAGGCCAATAACCAATTGTTTTGGAGTAACTGTTCATGGCTCATTCAGAAAAAAAGGCCCTTTCCAGGCTCAGAAACAAGTTTTGTGTGGAAAAGTATTGTGCGGGAGACAGCAAAAGCCAGCATGTCTGAGGCATTTCATAGAATCACAGAATCATTTAGAGTGCAAAGGACCTTTAAGATCATTGAGTTGAACCATTAACCTAGCATTGCCAGTAAAGCACTAAACCACGTCCCTGAGTACACCTACATGTCTTTCAGATACCTCCAAGGATGGTGATTCAACCACTTCCCTAGGCAGCCTATACCAATGCTTGATAGCCCTTTCAGTGAAGAAATTTTTCCTAATATCAAATCTAAACCTCCCATAGTGCAATTTGAGGCCATTTTCTCTTGTCCTGTTGCTTGTTAGTTGAGAGAAAAGACTGCCATCCGCCACTAAAGAAAACAAAAGACCTGCCACTAAAACCTCCTTTCAGGTACTTGTAGAGAGCAATAATGTCTCCCCTGAGCCTCCTTTTCTCCAGGCTGAACAACCTCAACCACTCCTCACAGCAGTTGTGCTTTAGACCCTTCACCAGCTTCATTGCCCTTCTTTAGACACACTCCAGCACCTCAGTGTCTCTCTTGCAGTGAGGGGCCCAGAACTGAACACAGTATTCAAGGTGCAGCCTCACCAGTGCCAAGTACAGGGGGATGATCACTGCCCTGGCCCTGCTGGTTACACTGGTGCTGTTGGCCTTCTTGACCACCTGGGCACAAACTGGGTCCTCTTCAGCTGGTTGTCGACCAACACCCCCAGGTCCTTCTCCACCAAGCAGCTTTCCAGCCGCTCTCCCTCAAGCCTGTGGCATTGTATGGGGTTGTTGTGACCCAGGTGCAGGACCCAGCACTTTGCCTTGTTGAACCTCTGCCCATCGATCCAGCCTGCCCAGATCCATCTGCAAAGCCTTCCTATCCTTCAGCAGATCAACACTGCCACCCAACTTGGTGTCACCTGCAAACTTACTGAGCACTCTAAGTTTTTCTACAAACTTATTTGCCCTCAATCCTCTCATCCAGATCATCACAAAGATATTAAACAGAATTGGCCCCAGACTTTGTACTGAAGAAGTTTGTTTCCTAATGCTGTCCCATAAAAATATACAAGCCATATCCCACAGCATGTTAACAGCATGCATGTTAGGAAGTACATTGCACAGGTTTATATTACAACTTTTTCTCTGGTACATATCATTCAAAGACTAAACATGAATTTAGGGGATGCCTGAAAATTCAAAGAGGTGGTAAAAACATTAGTAAGGAAAGAACCAAACCATGCTGTTAACCTGCAAATTCATTCCAAAATTTCTTGTATTTCACAACTGACTTGGTGCACATCTGCAGGACCAATTATGGCTCTGAAGTCACAGGGCCAAATTGTTTTGCTGTTCATTCCAGAGTGAATGTCAACATTCTTCTTGCTTTGCAGCACTTTGCTGGGGACACTTTGTCAAATTTTATCAGTACATACCATGTTAGTTCTCCCAGACCAGATTCTCTGCTTCCTAGTCACCTGGAATAGTACCCCATCCTCCATGAAAGGGCTACTTATAGAAAGATTCATCAAGCTATTAACCTCTCCACACTCTGGTCCTGTTTTTTCAGAAGTTTCATTTGCCAATTTAGTGTTGCAGCAAGAGGTGCAACTCCTCTAGCTGGTGATAAACAAGTTACACTCATGACCCACCACCTAAATGCTCCAGAATAGCACACCAAAGTGCTCAAGGCAAAGGTGTGCAAGACGGGAATAGGCTTGACACAGGTACTGCTAAATACCATAGCAGAAAAACAAGGGGTGAAGAAAGATTCTTGCTGTCATGGAAAGTTTAAAAAAGAGCAGGTGCCCACTATTTCCTGGACTTTCAAGGCCTGGCACTGAGCCCACATGTCTCCTAGGAGGAGGATTTTCACTGAAATCCTGGCCTTTAGTAAACCTTATGGAGAGCATTAGAAAGACCAAAGAGGGTATGTTTTGAAAAACACCCAGCAATGCCACAGAGGTGAGCCCAAATGGGACGGATTTGTGTCTGGGAAGCTAGAAGGAGGCCCAAGGATAGATTAAAAAGGACTCATCATATCCTTGTTCATACTAATAACAAAAGCTGCCTGTCTTAGGGTTTGCCAACAAAGTGTTCCCAGTGCCCTTGACCTGAAATTCACTTTACTTTTGACATTTCCTAAGCAGCTGGCATTAAACAGTGGGTTTCTTTATCTGGGCTGTGATACTCTACTTTATCCTTTGTTGATTCTCATCAGCTTCATCACACTGTACAATGTTTGTGGATTAATGTAAACTCCATGAAGATTACTGATAGCACAAACCAGTTGAAATTACATCAGCAGAAAATGTTTTAAATTATAAAAGGGTCTTTGTGAAGAATATTTTTGTGCTAAAGCACTATTTTAGAACTATTATTGTTAAAAATTCAAAGCTTTTTTGTTCATACAGTCTTTAATAGAAAAGGAGCTTTAAAATGTTTTCATTGTTGATAAGAAAATTGAAAGAAGTCTTTTGTTTCTAAAAGAAAGAGATGTCTACTGAAACAGTAATATTGAAAATTTGGGGGGGAGACAGACACTTTGATATTTTCTATAGAAATAATTCATTTTTTTTTCAGTCAGATGCTACAGATATAAAGGAAAACAACAAAAAAAAAAAGTAAAATTTACTTCCTCTCCTTCTATTCTTATAGCCACTCTTGCTTTTCGAAGATTGCCTCCTGCTCCACTCTGGCCATACACCGACGTCCCACTCATCGTGCACTAAAAAGTTCTCTTTCCTCATTCATCTCTTTCCCTAAGAGCAGCTTCTTTGTGAAAGCTTCCTGCATCATTTTTCTCCCTGTTGATGACTCTGGACGTTCTCACACTTGACCTATTGTCCAGTCTGTATTGTATCGATTTGAGTCAGGTTGTCAGGTCCATAGCATAAAGGCCTCCAGCTCTGCCTTTGCCCCTCACAAACACAGGAAAGGGAATTATTGAATCTTAATCAGGAAAACTCAGCAAGGTTCCTCCTGAGGAGCTGCCTACAAAATGTCCTGGGAGAGATCCAATGCTCAGTGGAGTTGAGGTCTCTCTGCCCTGCAGGTTCAAGCACTCTTTTAGTGAAGTTAGGACAAAGGCATGAAGGCAAAAGCTATGCTGCAGACATCCAGCGCTACTAAGACTTTTCCACAACCTGACAGCATAGCTACAGAAAGAGTTTGGCTGCTGCTGATTGCATTTTTCTTGTGCTTCCTCAATAGAAAGCATGGTGGGATACTAAGGCCATTTATAGCACTGGAAATATCTATTTGTTTAAATTGCATATGTGCTTAAGAAGTCATTTGCTGCCTCTTTGCTGACTCTTTAAGCTATTCCAAATCTCTTGGTGCATGCTGTATTTATATATGTGTAGGAACAATCATCTTCCAATGGGTTAGGCATAGATACAAAAATAAAGATCACAATGAAAAGTTTAAAACACAATTATTTGGTTCACAAAAACATGACCTACTTTTCCTGCAAGTACAAACTGTTAACATATTTTTCATTTTAATGTAAGTTGCACATAACCAAAACCATAAAATTAACACATCCATAGACACAAATGTTAATATAGTGTTTTCAGCAAAGTGCATCTCAGACATTTCTCAGCATCATTGGGTCTCTGATGACACATCTACAGCCTGGATTTATTTTTTTTTTTTCTAATGGAGTTTCATGAATGGTCTGTCAGGGATGGGTGGGATAGACAGTACAGTTTTGCCTTAACCATTTTATTCAACAGAAAACACTTTGATAATAGAAAATAATAAAACATAAGGGCCATTGCAGCTGAACCTTTTAGGGACTGCCTAATGGCCAGAGTTTAGAGTGTTTTCTGCTCCTGTATGCAGAGTTTCATAGACTTTTTTAATATTTTTTTTATTTTTTTTTTAAGTGCTCATTTTTTTTTTACACAACAGAACATTTTCTTTAATAATCCTAGAAATAAAGTGTCATTCTACTCTGAATCACAGCAGGGTCAGATATGTGCCATCTTCATCTCAGAGCTCTTGCTTAAGTGATTTACTTCTCCCTGAGGAAGAACCATGAACCAGCCAGGATTGAAAACGTAAAAAGCATAAATTCCATGATACAAAATCTGTAGAATTTCATCTCATTTTTTGGTCATTTCCTTGGTGAGGAAACCATTTAGTGTGCAGCTGTCTGAAAAATCAGGGTTTTGAGGAGGAGTAGCAGGGCAGCTTTGTCCTTCACATTGGTCATGAACATTCAAGGTACCAAGATACCTCCACTGAGAATGCCCACACTTGGCTGAGTCCGGCCAAAATTACACAATCTGGCTCAAAATAAGGATCAGGCTCATTATTTTCTCTAAAAATAGTAATTTTTCAGTTGACATTCGTCCATAGAGGCTCGACACAGAAAGGATTGACATGATTTATCACCAATATAAAAAACAAACAAACAAGCAAAGAAATGAACAAGAACTAAACAACTAAGCTCTCTATCAGAAGAGAGTTGTCTCTTCTGACATCAGTATTCATTAGGTATAGGAAAATATAATTGCCATATTATAACATGAAGATGAAGATTAGGGAAATTGAGTGAATTGTAACAACCTGTTTATTCAGGTATGAAACATCAGAGGCTTTGTTCATGTGGGGAGCTCCAGCTGGAGAGTTATCTGTGGGTACCAACATCCAGTTTCGCACTTGTGTGAAGCAGGCACATTATAGATGTGGCACTCACAGGAAAGCTCTCCTCAGCCAAAGGCTATAGAAAACATTAGTGAAGGCCTGAGCTGCACAAACTGCACCAACAGAAGGGTTTAGGTCATATTTGTGCAAAGACACATTTTAGGAGGCTAGAAACTCCAGCATGCTGTCTGTCTTGGCTGCTGGGTTCCTCCTGCCCCATCATACTCCATGGGGACAATTTCCTCTCCAACTGTTAAAAAACACCACTTCTGGTGTCTGTATCCTATTTTGTCTCTGAACCAAAGGCCAGGGGGAGGACATAATATCCCAATGGGTCACAGAGTTCAGTGAAAATCCTACAAGCTTTTTCCTGAACAAATAACAGATAGTGACCTCTGGCCCTGCCTTTGCATAAGAATTAACATCAGTATTCAGGGGTTCCTGCTGTGACTGGGGACAGCCACGCAAATGCCAGATTCTGATTTAAAACTCAATTTTTTTTCTTTTTTTTACTTTTTTTTTTTAATATATTTTTTTAAGAACCCAGAAGAAAAGGAGGGTCTTGCAGCTCATCTGCATTACAGATCAGGCCTCTTTGAGAAAATCAACCATCCATAATTCATTACATGTTTCCTGCAGGGCCTGGAGACGGCCGAGGCCCTAGCAACGGAGTCATAGCAACAGCACCCGGACACAACCAATCAGCGGACACATTCTCTACGCCGCTTAGCCAATCCGGCGTTGCGATAAAGACCGCGGCGGCGCTAGCGGGCGCGCTGCCGTTAACGGGTGATGCCGCCGTGAGAGAGGCTGGGCTCGGCGGGCCTACGTGGGAGAGGGTTTGGGCTTGGTTCGTGGGCATTCGGTGCTGTTGAAAGTCTGTCAGGCCAAACCTCGACAGTGTCTGTAGACGCTAAAAGGCCTGGTGGTTCTTGGCCATAAGGAAGTGAAATAGTGATTTTTTTATTTTGTGACAGATAAGCGTACCTGTTTTAAAACACTTGAATCTTGAGGAGGACTTTTCTGAGGAAAAAAGCCTTGCACAAAACCTAGGCAAATCTCTTTTTCCAATAATGATTGTTACCTGCAAATAGCTGTATAATTCGACAAACTTTATGTGCAGCTGGGTTTTGTGAAGGAGAAGTACTCTGCAACAACTCGTTGTAACACTGTAAATGAGAGATCACTTTTTAAAGAATGAACTTAAAAATCAGGTGTCTTTTTTCTCAGTTGCACCCTGCAACAATAATTGCCATTTGTGACTTTGCCTTTCCATGCCAATAGCGTCTTACCTCACATGACACGCGCATTGTTCTCAAATGACATACGGGAGAACAAAGCGAAAAAGGCAGCAAGTGTGGAAACAGAATAGTTGTGAAAACAACCAAAAAAATCTGCTATAGTAGAAGCTGTACTTGGAAACAAAAGTACAGAAGGCATTGGAGCCTCCCCACACGCAATTCCTTTGTGAAGTTTTGTTAACTCTTGTGAAGTTGTAATGCTGCTACACACACAAAAATGTGTAGTTTCCTTTCTTTGAGGGGGAGGAAAGGTACTGAGCTTTGTTTGGATTAAGTAAGAACAGTGAAGCCAGAAAAGCTCATTGATAACTAAAGGCACACATTGGTGGCTTACTGGAGCCATCATGGTCTGTCAAATAGCATCATTTACCTCAGAAATGCATAACTGAAAACTTGTTTTTGCAATATTTGTATTTAACATACATTGTAAAACAAATACTTGATGTCCGTGTGTATGTAGGTACAGAGGTCTATAAATCCTAGTATAAAACTGTATCTTCTATCATTTACCTTTGGGGAAAATGAAAAGCAATCATTTATCCGCACCTGAACATTACACTTGAAGCCAAGATACTGTAGGTTATCTAAGTAAGCGTTTCATCCTTCACCCTAAAAGCTGATCCCAAATTCCACTGTAATGCATATGTTGCTCGGATAGTGAAAGCAGAGATTAGAAGATTTGCTATGGATGCTGCAAAGTACATTTTGGGACCCAGTGCCCCATATTGAACTTTAACAGATGATGCACAAATTGACTAAAGCCACGGAGGCTGGCAGGGGAAGATTGAAAAATACATTCCAATCTCCCCTCATACATTTTGTAAAATGCTGCAAATGCCCTGCTTCACCAAGGCCATGCCTTCTGAGGTTCCACAGATAAAAAAGCACCATATAATAACTTCCTTGACCTGACAAATGGCTGAGAACTCCATTGTATCATTTATTTCTTTCAACAAATTAGTAGGACTAATTACTGTGTTTTCTGTTTAGAAGAGCCAGTTTTCGATTGTTTTAAGAGTATCCATGTTAAGATTTTTACAGCAATATTTAGCAGTAGTTAAACCTGAAATCAAAATGTTTATTTTACCTTAAGGAGAAAAAAAAAAAACAAAAAACAAAACAAAACAAAACAAAAAAAAAACAGGCAATTGATCAAAATTAATCTGAACGCATAATCATCATAAATTAAAATTTGTATTTTTTTCTTGCCAAGAAAGATCAATTTATCAATTTCATATTCTGCTTGCAATTAGACACAAATGAAGATTTGAATGTCAGGCCTGTGGCTGTTCATTAAAATCGTTTCATGAACCCTGTGGTCTGCATAGCTAAAAATAAGAAATTGCATTCCAAGGTGGTTAAGTTGTCCCATACTTTTATCCTTAACTTTGACAGTTTCCACGCAGGGCTGGAGGCCGCTCATTCTGAAAGGCACAGCTCTTGCTAATGAGCTGTTACGATCACACAACTTAAGCTAATGAATTTCTTATCCTCTTATGCAGATGAAAGTTTCTGTTGCAAGTAGAAAGATCTCTGCTTTTTAAGTGGATTTGTACTTTGCATTTGGGGAAGGAGAGAAGGAAAGATTACTCCAGTAACTGAAATTCATTGTGATCATCTGCGTTACTGTGTAGCAATAAACATCATGACAGAAGTGTGTGATTCTCCAAGGGAGAGACACAGATCCAAGATCAGGGGTGGCAGTATGAGTTCACACTTGAGTGAAACAAGGAAGTCTGTGCAGAAGAGCGGATCCTGTCCCCCCTCATATCCTGGAATGACTGGGCATGCATAGAAAGGCTTGGTGCTGTGCAGAGCACTAGCATTCCACCAGTGTGCAGCCCGCTGTGCAGAACAGTGTGTCACTGCTATTTGCAAATCATTTTGTCTAAAGAGGAGTCATCCAGAGCACTGACAAATGGCTCCAGTGTGGAACTTGAGAGTGCTGAGGTGCTGTAGAATACCAGTGTTGTGCACTTACATGGGGATCTCAAGGCAATTTGCAGCCATTTAGCACCCAAGCCTCACAGCATCACAGAGATATATTTCACCTAGGGAATAAAGCTGAAGTTCTTCCACATGTCTTCTGTGGAAACAATGCATTATCTCAAGAGCTGAATAGGAAATTCTGGACTCATTTTTGGTGCGCTGAAGTGTGGAGACTGCAATCGCAGTACCAGGAGTCAACATCTGTCATAAGAGAAGTCATTCTGGCTTTGTAGAGGAAGTGAGAAGGAGGAGAAAAGGAAGAAGTCTGGACTAGAATGTGTTCTCCTGAAAACAGTCTTGGAGTGTGTCAAAAGGAGCTTTGAATCTTGCCAGGGAGTTCACGAAGAAGTTCTGGGTACATGATAATTTGTGTTGCCAAATTAGTTTCTCTATTCAGTCAGTCTTATGAGTACATAAAAAGCCTGCACATCTTTTCTGAGCAGCTTCCTTTTCTCGTCATTTAAAATAGTTAAGGCTGAAATTGTAGGATGCCTTGACAATGTACAAGTGTGTTTTCTTCTTTAATATTGGGGCCAAATTCTTGTTCTAAGGTAAGCAGCTACACAGTGCTTATTTCCCTCGGTTCTGCTTTGGAGGCAGCTAAGATGAGCTCATTGACTTCAGCAGGAACTGCAGATCCCTATCTCTGAACAAAACTTATCCTCCAGCTTGAAAGAATCAGATCACCTGTGAAAAGGAAGCTCTTGACGAAAAATTTTAATTCTACATTAGCTCCTTAAAGATCTTCCTAGAGACTAATGTAAAGATGGAAGCCTGGTTTTGGCCTAACCCAAAGAGCATGAAATTCACTTGCATTATTTCAAAGGGTTCAGATCAAGCCCTGGAGGAGTTACCTGCAACAACCCAGACCTCAAAAGAACAAGCAGGATAGGTGGTTTTATTTATTGTTTTCTCTCTGGTAACACGGAAACAAGATTTTACGGTATATTTCACATGAGCCTTGCTTTCTTACAGTTCTTCACAAAAGATTAGCATTTTCCCTAAATTTAGGGCTCGTGTGTACCCAGGGGTCAATAGAAATTTTGCAGTGGATTTGCAGATACACTGGACAGTGTTACAAAAACTTCCAAGTGGTTCAAAACCTTTACTTCAGCGTTTCCCTTTTATTTGGATCGCAAAGCTTTGCTCAGCTAATTCTGCTATGCCCCAGCAGACTGAAAAATCCTCAGAAAAAAACCCTAGGAATTGCCCTTTTCCTATTGTCTCTTTCCAAAAGGGGCCCAGGTAGTGACTTGTGAGTTCTCTCTGTACAAAGCAGAGAGAGGGAAAAACAACTAATCTCCCCTGCCCCAATGTGTGAGAGAAGGCAGGCACGCAGGAGAGTGTGGGCATCCGCAGTAAGAGCAGGGCTGAGGCAGGGGATGACCTTTGGCTGCATATCCACCACAAAGAGACCATGGCATTGACACAGCCTAACTGCACTCCTTTGGAGGGGACAGATTGAGGGGAAGTGACCCTTGGTGCCCCTCTTCTGCAGGGGACCTTGTGAAAATAACTGTTGCTCTTCCCTTCCTTCCTCCCTCAGGCAGGTCAAAGAAATTAACAATGAGAAATCTTTTACTTGGTCATTTGGAGACCAAGAAAAAAAAAAAGAGACTTTTTGCTTGAAAGGGATGAGAAGAAAGTGTAGAACCTTGACTATTTACTTCTCACTTGGGAAATGCACTGTGGTTCCAAAACCAGTCCAGGGGTTCATGAATGGCAACGCAGTGGGCATCAGCGGCAGGAGCTCTGGGTGAGGCTGGGTGAGTCTATTTGGGTTTGGTTTCTAAGAGGACTTGTAATGATCCTGCAGCTCCATTCCCAAGAATCAGGAACATCAAGAGATTAAGAGCTGTTCAACCCCACTCCCTAATGGCATCTGGTAAATTACTAGTAAAACCCAGTTCTGGAAGGAGGAGGATCCTGGGGGCTGTGGGAAGAAGAAGGCTGCTTTGGGGAGCAGAAAAGGAAGCAGAAACAGTGAGGCCCACTTCACAGCTGTATGAGCAATATCTGTCCATCCCCACTGAAGTTCACAAAGTGCCAAACCTTGAACCCAAGGCCAGACCTGAGTAAGTCTGAGCGTCAAGGGAAACATTTCATGCATAACCCTGGTTCACATCTCTTGGCTGTTGAGGGCAGTAGGTAAAGTACACAGACTCCATCTCTTCCTCTTCAAAGGAGTTTTAAATGTCTCTCAGATGCACTTGGGGTGAGTTGGGGTGGGAGGGAATGACCTTTGGATTCTCCCTCCAGAGGGAACCTGAGAAAGTGACCTTTTGGCCCTTAGCTCTGCGGGTGCTCGGGAGAGGTCAGGAGGAATGACTCTAGGTCCAGTCTTGCTCTCCACAGGGGCTGGGGAGGAAGAGAAAGAACTCCAGGCATATGTGATCACGGGAATTTTTGTCTTCCTCTGAAAAAGGGGCATGTTTACTTCATAGCCCCTGTAAGAAAAATAACCTGTCACTGAGAAACAAGCCAATGCACTTAAAACAAGAAAGAGCCTCAACTCTGTGACCTAGAAATCAAGGAAGAAAGTAAAAGCTAATAAATAAATAAATAAGTAAATAAAATAATCAGGGATGTCGCACAAAATCAAGGGGTGCCCTCTGAAGAGGTGTAATCAAGGCTCTGAGCCATCAGTTATAATGGTTTTGATTAAAGAAAGCTGTGCAGAAGTAATCTATTTTATTTTTAAATGGTCTGATTTTCCCTTGCCACTCTCTTGGAGGCTGAACCTAGAACGATTTGGAGGACAGGAAATGTTCAGTTAAAAATGGCAAGTGAAAACGCATGCAGTTAATAAAAAAGAAAACCCGCATCCATTTAAGTGACTTTTGGGTTTTGACAGCACAATTTACAATTGGCTGAAAATAGCAATGCTTTAGTAAAATAAAGGCATGAAAGACCTTCCAAATCCTGGCAGATCAAGTCACACAGTTCTTCACTTCTTCCACCAAACCTGCAATATAGTTATAGGAGCAGTTGTCAGACTGAGCTGGAGATGGGGTTCATCGTACGCAGTGTACCTAGAAGCACAAGGGGCTTTATTTATTCTGTGTATGCTTCACAGTGTGAAACACTTAAAATAAAAACTTACTTCCTACATACTTTATATTTATTCACAATTTTGAACTTCTTCAGTTGTTTCCATTATAGCTGAAAGCTTCTTTAAATCTGAAAATCTTCTGTTCTCATATACAGTCAAGCATATTGTCCTCGCTTGATAAATAAAGACAGATAGTAGAAAAGAACCTCAAAAGGACCACAGCTGGAGTGGGAGGGGAGGGAGGTTTATATTTTCTTCCTCAAGAAGGTCAGATGTTTATTCAAGCCTATCCAAGCCTTTTGAACAGGGGATGGGCTGTGTTAGAAATCTCATGAGAACAGCGCTTCCTGGAGAATGGAAGGGGTGGCTGTCATCAGAACAGCCGGACACAGAGCGCTCTGCTGGGTTTAGTCTGACAGTGCTGAAATACAAGGTACAGAAACAAAGCCTGTTTCCAAAATGATTATTTGAATAAAGTGAGATGAGTTCTTGCAATAACCTCTATTGTGTCAGCAAGAGTAAAGTGTACATTATTTCCTGACACTTATTCACTACCCAGCACTGAGAGTTCCTCCCAGCTGACTTACATGTTGGAAATGGGTGAGGCTGTGCCCTTACCTTATTTTTGAATAAGCTGCTTAAGATATTAGCACCTGCAAAAGCAAAAGGAAGCCAAAATTTCTACTAAGTGCACAGCTTTGGTTTGGTAGGTTGCATGTGTCAGGATCCAGTCATCGAGCCACTGATAAAAACAGGCTTCATCTTCACTTGCTGCTGGTGAAATTTTGGAGAGGATAAACCAGCTGCTTGCAGTTGGTTTTATTTTGACACCTCTTGACGCTTCAGGTTCATGACTATGTTATTATCGCATTCCAAACTTGACATAGAGACTAATACACACAGAAGGAGGTATGTTTCCATGAAAAAATAAAACCACCATTGTGTAATTTGACCTATGAAAGCATTGACATAGGTCGGGCTGTTTAAAGTTGAACGCCTTAACCCAGATTCATGAGGATGGTTGTGAACATAAGCACAGGCAAAATGCTGATGACCTCCTCATAAAGGTAGACAACAGCATTAGACAGAGTCTGCAGACGCTGATCCTCTGCAAGAAGTGGAAATGCCACTCTTCTGACAAAATACAGGAATTCAAACAGACCTGCAAAGTACAATTTTTGTAGAGGCTTAGAAATTATCTCTTTGCCATAATGAATGGGCAAAAGCTCATTGTGTCCTCCCATTCTGACTCATAATTAACATTTGATTTCTAAACGCTTGGCAATCTTGTATGTTCTTTTCAGTAACAGCATGTGTTCTCTATTCATAGGAAATCAAAGTTGTATGATGTTTACATTTCAGCAGCATGTTTCAGAGGACAAATTTAGCCATTCACAGCAGAACTACTTTTAAATAGCATTAAGAAAATAAGAAAGACATGGAATACAGGACCAAATGAAGTTACATTCCTCACCTGCTAAAATTACTTTCTCAACATGCTGTCTGTTGCCTCAGATTCTAAGGTCTGGAGA
>JBCJKH010033984.1:1420-18552 GCA_039877255.1 Loriculus beryllinus
GGAATGTCCATTTTGAAATCACTACCTATTAAGAAATTGAAAAAAGCAATGCTGAAAAATTGAAGACCTGGGCTTTTGTATCTCATAAGAGTAATATGAAAATTAATAGTCTAGTAATTTCTGATGCACTGGAAAATATTTACAAGTTAAAAAAAATGCAGACATTTTAAAATGCATTTCTTAAAATGAAAAAGTAGCTAAATTTGAACAAAATATTTATTTATTCATCTAATCTACAATATAAATTTCATTTTGAGCAAAACTTTCATTCAATTTTACCACCTATATGCATTTTTCAGGCTTTTTAACAATCAACTTTCTAGTTATGCCGGGTGTAGACTTCTGTTTCCAGGTTTTTTTGGGTTTTGTTGGGTTTTTTTGTTTTTTTTTTGGTTTTTTTTTTCTGATTGCAGTGAACTTATCTAGGATCAATTTTAGTAAGACTTGACAAAATTACAAAATAATTAATAGGTCTAAAGCTTTAAGGAAAAACATTTTTTTCTAGTACAGATCTCCAGGGAAAATTGTTCTAACGGTGATATTAAAGAAAAAAAAAAAAACAAACAAACAAACATGGAGGAACTGGGATCCCCACTTGCAATTGCACTTTCCAAAAGGTGATCACATTTTGCTTACAAGAAATTATGCTCATTCAACATTAGACTCAAAGTGAAGAACTGGAAAGAAAGGCATATTAGTATCTGTATTTACAGTATAGTTTTAATCTTCAAATATTCTAAATGTTTTGTTAGTTGCGTTTAAAAGCAGAGATAGGCATGTCTTAAAATGAAATTATATCACGTTTTATTTATATTTTAACTCAAGAATTGTATGCGATGTGAACTAAGAGATATAAAGTATTTTTTCCAGACAGAAAAGAAACATTTTCCTTTATTCAAATGCTTTCTTGAAAATGTATCTTTAATTTTGAAATGTCATCACTGTTGCCACATTCTGTGCATATGTCACGTTTGATTAGCACTTTGCAACTCATTCTTCAGAAAGTGTCTGAATGGTTCTGCATAAAAGATCTGCATCTGATACCTGTGGGAGAAGAAATAGTAGTTGCATTACAGTGGCATTTGTACAGTAGTTTTGGAAAGAATTGGGATTGAACAATTTGTATTGTTCAGATTTCTATAATTTTAAAGAAGTAATAAGTAATAGATTGTTGATGATCCTGTTACCTCTGCCTGCCTAGAGAGTGAAGTGGATTATAACCTATTTCTTGGATTTTTATTTTTTTTTTCATTAGTTGTGAAATGGATCTTTCACTCATTCCATGCCAGAAAAGTTTAATACTTCTTTGGTCAGAAGAGTATTGACATTATTGCAATTTTCAAGCTTTTCTGGAAATCATTAGCCTGTTTGCAATACAATCCATGACACAAGAAGCCACAAAGATAATAAAACTAAGTATTTCTAAGGTACTGATTCGCAAGCACAAGGGAAATGCGGTTGCTAATTTCTTAATTAATACTTTGTCCTCAGAGTTCATGATACAAGATGTAATACAATTGAATTGATACAATATCTGTGTTTTTTGACAAAATTTACTTTTTAAAACAACAGTAAACAACTATATGCTTAAGCAAATATTTTATTGAACTAATTTATGACAACTTTGCCAAGCTAATTAAATATAGAATGATACAATGATCCAATCAAGTTCATTATTAAAAATTTGTCAATAAATCAATATGTTACATCATCAAAACATCAAATGAATATAGCAAGTAATCACCTGAAACTACAAGGCTGACACCAGAAATAATTATTTCTGGTAGTCAAGTGGGGGAAATATGGAAAGATAGCTGGGATTTTCAGGCATTATGAGCATTGGCCTAGTTTCTGAATTTCTTAGACTTTTGCCAGGAAAGATGTTTGTGCTGGTTTCACACAGAAAAAAAAAGGCAGCTGAGTCTTTGGTGATTCCACTTCATAAGTTTTCTATTGATTCTTTGTTTTTATTCCCCTCTTTTGTAAAACAGCATTATAGCATACTTTCTAAATATACGTAAAGTGATTGATAAACAATGACCGACATGAGATGTTCTGTAAAGGATGTTTCATAATCCAAGCGAAGAAATGAAAAAAAGAGCAGAGGGAAGAGAAGCTGGTATTCATAGAGTCATAGAATCATAGAATAGTTAGGGTTGGAAAGGCGCTTAAGATCATCTAGCTCCAACCCTGGGACACCTCACACTAAAGCATTTTTGCAGCAATGATTGCTCTTACTATTTACTATAGAAATGCACATGCACTGGTGGAATTAAAAAAAAAAAAAAAAAAAAGAAAAAGAAACAAACCAAAATGCAGGACAGGCTATATTTTAGGTACTTTTATATGGAACAGAGAAGTGCATGGGGTTTAGAGCAAGAGAAATGTCTTTACACAATCTACAGAAGACTGTGGGTGTGAAATGGGATTAAATCCTTCATGTCTTTGTGTAGAAGATATACCCAGAAACTAAGCAAGATGTGCTCCAGTGTTTGCATTAATATAGGCAATTATTTGAATATATTAAAAATAAATATTCTGAAATACTTATATTTCAAAAAACTATATGTAAGTTTTCCTTCTGAATTGGCTTAATCTTTATTTTGACACTTTCTTTTTCACTTTGCTTCAGAAATATTCACTGGTTGATGTCCACGTAAATGGATCAAAGTATTGGTCTTACGCTTGCTCAACAACCAATCTGTTAGGCCTTAACCAAAAGCTCAAAGTATTGTCATCAGTGGCCTTTTACTTGAAATCTGCTAATATTAGTATTCACAAATACTCTTCTTGAGCAGAAAAGATTTGATTCAGAGGTTTATCAGAAATACAGTTGAACCAGAAGTGATGTGACCTATAGTGAGAAGAAAAGATGTATTATTTTATGAAAAAAGATATGCAGAAACACGTTCAGTTCCTTGAACTTGCTTTAGCATTCATTACATTTCTAGAAATATTTGGATGTTTACATCAGAAGAATTAAAGAACTGTATAAATTCAAAACTTATCCTAAAAATTTCTAACCTAAAAATTGTATAAAAGATTACATTTTCAGATGTGTAATTAAGCTTTTAAACTTTTCCCTGCCCAGTTATGTTTGGAACTGAATTTCTTATTATGGAAAAGCCTTAGAGTGAAATCGGAAGAATACCGAAAGGGTTTTCCAAATTGAGATAACTGTCCATTTGACCTAGGACCCAATGTCCAAGTCTTTGACTATGACCAGTAAGAAATTCTTAAAGAATTTAAGTCCCAGGAATTAAGCAGTGATTTATATTTCAGTGACTTTGTGATATAAAGAAAATTATGTCAACTCCTTTCTGACAAGCCTATAGTTATATGGTTGCCTATAGTGAACAGTTTCTCAGTTCAACTAAATATGTGCCCGCATTTTTTGAGGGATTTGAACCTGCTTCCTGATACATAAATATGTTTAGTATTGCCATTAGTTCATTTTCACTTCCTCAATAGATTTTCTCATTTTGTGAGTGTGTATTGTATTCTCCTCCATCTTTCTCAGGTTAAAAAAATCCATTCTGTTCCATATTTCTTCATGAAATGGTCTTTCCATTGTCTCAAACATACTTATCTAACTTCTACACAAAATCTTGAAACTGATCAACCGATTCTTTTTTTTTTGTTGATTGGTTTTCTTTACTGTTAGAAAATACTCTTGCTAATTGTTTAAGCCAAAATTAAACCAAACTATAAAACTGATGCTGCATATTCCAGTCATAGCAGCTAGACAGGTGAGACGTAAGTCTGGAAGAAAAGCAACAGTAGGACTGCAAGAGTAAAGCTGTATATTCTTTAATGAAGGGACAGCCTGACATTCTGGTTTAAGTGCTGTGAAAGTGGATGCATAAGCACGCTGCATTGTATGGAGTTGCATATTATTAGCGGTGTTTCAGGAAACTGTTGCTGGCATATTGTAATTTGGTTTTTATCTCCCACCATTAATCCAAAGTCATATTGCAGGTATGATTCGAGAGTTCAGTAGAATAGGTTGAAAAGTGTTGATACATGGTGATGGATCTATGATGTGTATGTATTCATATGGGTTGTTCTATTGATAGGAAAGAAATTATCTTGGGTAAGAAGAATCCATGTCTAAGATAGAATGGTAATGGGCAGATCAGATGAACAAAACACCAAACTAACAACAGCACTTCTGTTTGAGTGTGGTTTTGGGGGGTATTTTGGTTTGGGTGGCTTTTTTTTGTTTGTTTTTTGTTGTTTTGTGGGGGTTTTTTAACCTTTGTCTGATACTTATTTACTAGATGAAGCCCAGAAAAGGATAGGTCAAAGCAGGCAAATATGAAGCTGCCACAGTACACTTTATAAAGAAACGATTTTAAAAATAAATAGACAAGCAAACTTCAAAGCTAACAAACAAGCACAACTCTAAATCTTAATTTTCAGTCTACAGAGTGGATTGAGAAAGATTCCAATAGAAATGAGGTGGAAGGAATTAGATTTCTGTTTGATTACATCTGGATGCAAGTTTGGTTTAAATTAGATTTGTGCTGTAAAACAAAGCTTGCACAGGGAACTGATGTGTATGCAGTTTTCAAGTTCACATTGAAGATCCCTGTTTTTAATACTTGAGGTAGTGAATTAGTGAAGTACTTAATTGCGTGCCAAAATATATTGGTTTTATCTCTACCTTGCTAAAGGAGTGAAACTCTAGCTTTTCTAATGTGTTCGTTCATCTGAAGAGAAGAAATGCTGTGTTTTTTTTCCTTTTAAGAGGGCCAGAGATGAAAAATATGCATTTAAATTACCTACAAACACTGCAGAATGACTAATTAAATATGACTGAAATGTGTCGTTCTTAAATATAAATATTAATTATTGTAATTAATTTTGAACATAAATATTAATTATTTAAATTAATATTATAATAGAAAACTGCATTTTTCACAGTTTTAATAAGGAAAATTTTGTGTGAAAGAGGATAAAAAATGGGAATATGGCAAGCAATTCTTTAGAGTGCTTAGCTGGTATGGTACTGTTGAACTTCACTCTTCCCACAAACAGAATTGCATGCCATATTTCAAAAATATTTAAAAATATCTCATATTTCCTGTTTTGATGAATAATGTAGTTTCACTACAAAAAAGGAACTTTAATCTCTAGAGCACAAATCTTAAGTTCAAGAATTTCCAACGCTGCAGGTGACTTTAGAAAAAAAAAGACCTATGTTATGCACTACACTGATGGCACATTGTAGATCTATGATTACACGTTATATCCTCATATATTTAATGATATTCTCCCACATTGATCTGTTCTATACTGAAAAATCATTTTAATTTTGTGGCTTTTGTGATAGTCATATCTTGACCATGTGAAGCTTCATTAATGTTAAAAGGCTTGCACATATGTTCTGTGACATCTTTTCTACACCTCACATACAGATTGTAAGATGCTAATAACACAATATTTCAAGAAACAAAAGAACACAAAATTATTTCAAAATAAATGAGGTGTGACTGGATCACCATTACTGTCATTGTAAGCTAGTTGAAGAAAGTGAAGGATCACACATAGAAGCACCTGGATAGAAAATGAAAATATGAATTCTGGAGCTGTATAGTAAATTCAGTATTGTTTTACTCACCATATTTTAAGTCAGTAAACTGTAGTAAGTTAAAATTACTTGTTCAATATTGAACCAGGAAATATTCTCTCTTCTAAAATAGGAAAGGATCAAAAAAGCCATGATTGTTTCTACATAGTGATTTTTCAAAAATAAGTACTTTTTGTTAATTTGAGTCAATAGTAAAAGATTACAGCATAGAGATTTAAGATATTTGCTCATGCAAGTTGTTGTGGTTTAAGCCCAGCTGGTAACTCAGAACCACACAGCCGCTTCTCTCACTCCCCCCTTTTTCTTCCCCTTGGTCCCGGAGGGGTGGGGAGGAGAATCAAAAGAATGTAACTCCGACGGGTTGAGATAAGAACAGTTTAGTAACTAAGGTATAACACAAATCATTACTGCCACCACCAATAATAACAGTGATAAGAGAAAGAACAAGGGAAGAAAATACGACCACCCACCACCTGTTAACTGATACCCAGCTCAACCTGAGCAGTGATCTAACCCTTCCAGGTAACTGCCCCCAGTGTATATACTGGGCATGACATGCTGTGGTATGGAATACCTCTTTGGTCAGTTTGGGTCAGGTGTCCTGTCTCTGCTTCCACCCAGTTTCCCCTCCTTCCTGACAGACCATGAGACTCAGAAAGTCCTTGGTCAGACTAAACATTACTGAACAGCAACTAAAAATATCGGTGCTATCAGCACTGTTCCTAGGCCAAAAGTGAAAAACACAGCACTGCACCAGCTACTAAGAGGGGAAAAATGACTGCTGTTGCAGAATCCAAAACACAAATATATTATTTTCTCATTTATACAAATCATATATATTTTTAAAAAAACCACAACTCTTTCTATTACAAGAGCTTTAAAATTATTAATATTTTAATAGAACTAAGCACATACACTTGAACATACGTATACAGAATTTTGAACAGAATTTGGTCTTGTTTCATAAAGTGAATGCTGAGTTTTACTGCATTATCCTATACCCTAAAAAAATACACAGAGAGAAGATCTTTAAATTTTTCAGGTCTAGAATTCATGGAAGAATTCATCTGTTCTATTGATGGTATAACTAGATTTATTTTGAACTCAAAACAATTTTCACAAGGAAGAAAATGTTGAATTAAATCATAATTCTTTTGGAAATCAAAATAATCAAACTATATAAACTACAATTCATTTGTCAAGGCACTGACTAAGTGCAATTAAAGGTCTTTATCCTGAGCAGTGATTTCAAGTACTTCAGAAGAAGATGGTGGACTGCAATTTTTGTGTTAATAGTAAAAAAAAAAATAATTAAATGTCTGCAAGTACTTGAGAAAAGACATATAATCCTCTGAATTCACGGAAGTCCTTCTTTAGTGTAATAACTAAATATTTGAACAAATATTACTGAAAGCTAAGTATATGTCACCACAAAGTTGTTTAATTCCACCACACTTTCCTATGTATTCCCTTACAGTAAACTGTTGTCTTGATAGCTTTGGCTATCTGTGATATTTCTTTACTTATAATAAAAACTTTAAAAGAAACATTTCGTATCATTTTCTGGCATAATAAAAAAAAAAAAAAAAAACCAAAAAACCCACCAAAAAAAGAAAAAGCTATACTTTTTCTGTAAACTCATTTTATTTTTCCCCTTAGCATATCTGTGGTTTTTGACATATTCATTTAATGCAGAAATTCAGATGATGGATTTATGAAATGTCAAGTTTCCTTCCAAAGCATTCAAAACTGCAACACTGACTGCAGGACAAATGTATGCTATATAGCAGAAATATATCAGTCATGGAAATGAGCAAGCTGTAAGTCCTGGTCAATACCTTACAGCCTATTAAACAGAAGAAAGGAAAGCAACTTTGCTTAGATTTATTATGACAGATTGTGAAAATGAATAATAGTAATGTATTCTTGTAGTCTTAAACTGCCAATATTAACATGAAAAATTATCAATCATTAATTCATCAAAGAATGCTGAGTTTCCAAGTCTCAATTATTATCAAATTTCTGTATTTAAAGGAATAGGAAATGTAATGAAATAGGTTTAGTGATTGAGTTTAGTGAAGCATCTTACTGGGTTGTTATGTCAAAAAGCTTTCTTCATCACCAATAAAACTGAGACTTAAAAAAAGCATTTTATACTAGATCACACAGATAATGAAAGATACCAGAAGGTCTCTATATAATGGACCTCCAGGAATCTGATTATGGGAATTTAATTATAATTCTTTTTTGTCCTGGAAGCAAATAAATCTTGTGCAATTTCTAAGGAGAGAAATAAAACCCAAAAAGATAAAAACAAGCTTTTCTGCTTTGAACATGTTAAACTTCAGAGCTAGAACTGTTCATTAAGGAGAAGTGTTATAAATCATATATGCCAAATAACACATATTTATCAGTTATTTCCAAATTCATTAGAAGCCCTCCTTTGACTCCCTTTAACTAAAACAGGATTTGAACCACTCCTTATGTTGTTAGGGTGGTAGATTTCATGGAGAAACAGCAAAATTTTTAAATTAATTATCATCTGAATAATATAATCTACAACACGAATAAAGCCTCAGTGGTGCAAATAGGGAGTCAGACTACTCTGCTTAAAATGCCTATCTTTTTAAAGCTGGCCCATCTGTTCCATTGCTCACATTTTTCACATTTCCCATCAAGAATCAGCATGTGTGTGTGTGTGCGTGTGGAATTTCTGTGTGTCTGTGTCACATTTCATTCTTCCCAAAAACCAAAAAAAGAGCCAAAAAAAAAAGCCATAAGATTAATTTCTAAGTTCATTAACTACTGTCCACAAGTTGAAATATAACTGTCCTGGAAAGATATATGTATATATATATATATACATATATATATTACCAATGATAACTGCAGAAAAGTATTTCCAACCTTGATCTAGCAAAAGAAATATGCAAATATGTATAATGCTGAGCACAGAACAACCCAACTGTTTGTCATGTTCTCATACTTTTACTGGGAGAAGGGCTGCCTAGATTTAGCCCTCTCCTTGACTCCTTTTCCATACAGATAACTTATGTGAACTGCAGTGTAGCATCACACTGGAGCAATATCCAAAGCACTTTCTCATCCATCTTGTAGCAAGAAAGAGGTACACCAAATCATAGCAGCATCAAAGCTTAAGTAGAGGTGTAATCCAGCTCATGTTAAATTGGCATAAGATTATCATAAAGGAATTTACTGCCAAAAATAAAACAGAAGGCACTTGTGTGTTATATAATGCTGTCACATGTGAGAGGTGCCTGGTTTACCTGCAAGTGACGTAGGAGCTCACAGTGTTGTACCGTGGTGCTCCACTGTGCTAGCAGTGTTCCATGCATTCTCACAGAAGCTGATGCATTTAGATGCTTACTTATTGCTGGATTGATGCATTTTAATAATTTATAGCTAAAAGAACAAAGAGAAATCTGGCTGGTCATATTCTGTCAGGTATAGCTTGCTGGATTCAAGGACTTTAGTGACTCATTATGGAGAAGGTACTATAAAAGTAGGAAGCAGTAAAGGTTTTCCTTTTTAATATTTAATTATGAAATAGGGAGCAAAAGAAAGCTACAAAATTATTTAAATAAAAAATGGTTAAAGACCTTTGTTCCAGTATCCCTGAGGTAAAGGGAGTCTAAATGTAAAATCTACACTCCCTATCTGTTTCTCTTCCTTATTTGGAGATATCAAAATAGATCCGAATATTCTGATGCATTTCTTCCAATCCCTCTTTTCAGCTTCCCCTCCAAGAAATTCCTACCTGCAATTTAGCTATTTTTTTTCAAGGGGATTCAATTGAAAACATACAGATTAATTTGTTTCACAGTAAATATGACAAAATACTTTTTTTTTAAGAAGTTCCAATTTGAACTGGCTTTCTTATTAGCATCAGGGTAGTCTTTGAGATTATACTTCTGGTTACTGACACTCTGCCTCTTTTGACAGCAGCACTGCTTTTGAAGATTTGATTAGAGCAGTTCTTTTTTTAAATCAGAAAAAAAAGTTACAATTGTTCTCCGTTTCACCAAACCGTATAAAAGAAAAGTGAAATGTATTCTTAGACTGTTACAATATAATGTTGAAATGACAAGCAATGCCTTTAAAGTGTCTTCAAGATTGAAAGCGTATTAGGGTAACAGCCATTAGTCTGCATGTATGTGCTTTTATAAGAGCTCTGCAGTAGAGTATTATATTTGAATACTCAGCTAAAAACAGTCATCCATTAATCTCCAGAGAGTTAGAGCTCCCCCAGCATGCCTGAGGCCAAGTCACTTATTGTGTCCCCATTATTTTAAATGTTATAGAAAGAACACTAGGACATACAGAAACATCCTAAGGTCACTGTAATTTCGATAAAAGTTACAGGAGAAAATGTATGCCCTTTGCAATGCTATTGCAGTCTGCAGCATGGTAACATGCATATCTATTCAAGGGCATTCATGGCTTAAGCACCTATAGTACAAGAAGCCAGGCCATGAAAAAAAACAACCCAAACCAAACCAACAACCCCAAACCAACAGATACCATTGTGCTTATCAGAACAAAGCTAGTATTCCCACTTTTCTGGAAGTGTGAGGGGATTTTACTACCCTCTCCAACCCCCTCACCCCCCACCCCCCAAAAATACAGAATTATAAATAATTTCAAGTGGCTTATTGATATTACTAGTCCTACTATTTAAGGTTTTGATTGAATTAAAGCTCAAAATTGCCAGTAAAGGCTGGATGCTGTTCTTGTGGTTTGGAAAAATAAATTTGGACTTTAGTTTTGAAGCACTCATAATTAAAAAGCACATGAAATATGCAGAGAAAGCAGAGACTCAAATATACATACCAAGTTTGTTTCAAAAGCTTTAAAATATTCAGTAAACAAATTACTACCTTTCATAGAATCATAGAATCATTATAGGGTTAGGGTTAGCAGGGACCTTAAGGATCATCTAGTTCCAAAGCTCATGATTTTGTTTTCCTTTTGTTTTCTCCCCTCCTGGCAGTGAAAGATTTTAAAGAAAACATTAAGAAGCTGTTAAGAGTTTAATACATTATTGTTGCTACTACCAGCATCATGTACCTGGGCTGCAAAATTCTTTCAGTATAAGAATCATATCCTGCCATTTTTTAAAACAACTGTGTAACTTGTGCAAATACATATGTAAAAATGCTTCCTAAAATCAATTATCAAAGAGAATGTCCTTGTTTTCGATATTGTCCTATACTTTCAATTTATTTGCTTTATTTATTGGTGCTTCATTTTTGTTTATTCTCTTAAAATATTTTGAAGCATATATAATTGTGGGCAAAATTCATTCTCTAAATCTAGGATCTTCATCCACTGACATGAGTTACAATTTTGATTCCACATTGTCACAACAGTGATATAGATTGAGAACTTAAAAATACTGTTTCCTCATATATGATGTGGTCTTTCATAAAAAAACAGTTTCAGTTAGTTTTACTTAACAAAGAATTGTGAATAATCAGGATACAGTTCTATGTAAGAGAAATACTTTGTCTCCTGTCCACAATTCCGAAATTTAACTTTTTACACTATATATTGTGATGTTTTTATTATTTAACTTGATCTTAATAAGTTGTAGTGAAAAACCACCAGTTTGCCCAAATATTTTATGTTCTTTGCTGTATTTAAACAAAACCAAACAAAAAAGAAATTGCAGTAAAGTATGTCTCTAGGGCTACTCTCAAACTGAATCAGCTATTGCAGTGATTTTAAAATAGTTGTTAAAACCTACGGGTATAATTTTAATCATTGTTACACCACTTTATCTATACAACAGAAACAGTACTGAAAGGCCTAATTAATTCTTGATTGTAAAACATTTAAGAAACCATCAAAAAAAAAAGCCATTTGAGTCCAAAACATCATTGTTTACAGTGG
The DNA here is from genome assembly GCA_039877255.1 of Loriculus beryllinus. NCBI lineage: Eukaryota > Metazoa > Chordata > Aves > Psittaciformes > Psittacidae > Loriculus > Loriculus beryllinus. Next base: position 12,927 of record JBCJKH010033984.1, read on the forward strand.
TGACCCACAGGCCTTAATAAATTACTTGGTAAAAGAAGTAATCATTTCTCTGCTGAATTTTGTGGGACTTTTTTTTCCTATATTAGATTCAAATTCAGATAAACATAGCTCTTTCAGGGCAGCTGGACATAAAAGCCTATATGCATGCTGTATTTCCACTCAAGCATATAATGCAACACTTTGCTATCTCCATTAAAAGACTTACTTTGTACTATATCATGCATTTCATAATATTTCCATCTAAATGCAGATTTTTCTGTTCCATGTGTAGTCAAGTTTTCCATAAAAATACCAGCAGGAAAGAACATTGAAATTCATTTTGCATATTAAAGAAATATCTCTTAGATTCCTTATTTGTTTTACCAACTCAAGCAATAAGTAAGAAAATTAGAGTTTCAGCAACGATGGAGAAAACATATATGATTTTATCAGATGTGCTTTTTTTCCCCTCTCCTTAGACAATTTCCAGACTCTTAAAAGCAAGTAATTTTTCAGCTTTCCACTAATAAATGACATAAGTCCATCTGTACCATTTAACCCAAGTACAGTAGCAATATGCATTGCCCGATAAGAACTTCACTTTTGAGCAGCAGACATACTGAATGCTTTTCTTCCCAACATGTTCAATATCTGTCCCATAGGAGTTTGTTTCCCTTGAAAGCATTATTGCAAATGTCAAAATATTTTCTGGTATAGCTCTCTAGTGTGCACAGGTTAGGAAAAAGAAAAAAAAAAAAAAGGTAGAACAGATTAGGTAGCAAAGCTGTCACTGCAAACACTGTCCCAATTCTAAATAGGGAAGACAATCACAACTGTCATTGTCAAGCTGCGTAAATACAGCTGGAGTAGATTTATACCATTATAAGCTGTTTATAAGAATTTTTATATTGCACATTAATCAAAAAATGGAAAAGTGCAATTTAAATTAAAAATAACACAACAGAGGATGTCTATTAGAGCTTAGAATGTATATGTTTATATATAAATAATCTTATAATTCAAAAAGGTACAGCATATATTTGACATCTGCATGTTGATTTTCTCTATTGTTTGGTTTCTAGTAAATGTAATAGTTGTGGTTTAGAGAAAGACTTTTTTTTAGGATTTGTACAGAAAAAAAATGGTATGAAAATGGAAAAGTAGCCTACTTTTATGTCTGTGCTCGATTTATTTATTATTTTTATGAAGTCCTCCCTTAAAATTTTATCAAATCAGCAATGCATCATCATTTCACTACAGCTGTAGTTCAGCCACATGCAGATATGTGTGGTGGTTCCAGGGCAACATCTGCAGAAAGCCTGCAATTTTTCTTTCCTTATTTCAGCGTAGCTCATGGGATGCCACAAAGTAACAGAAGTAGCTACAGCTTGGTCTAGACTTTGCTAGACCTTCAATTTGATTTTGACTTTGAACTGAATGGGAAATACTTTTCTACACTGAACTATCAAAGCAGGGAGCATGCAGGCTGGAAGCCCAGATTCTTTTCAGCCCTAAATATCTCAGTTAGGGAAGCCTGGGTTGATTTCCCTGCAGACTGCCTCTTGGGATGATCAGTGGCCGTTACTGGCCCTATGCTTCCTCCAACCAGCAAGTAGTGATGCAAGGTCTTCATTCCAGCAGGAAAGTTTTCTCTTGTCTAAGTTTTCAGAGTTTACATCCTCAGAGCTGGTACACAGCTAAGTAAAATTTCCAGCATACACATGGCCACCTATGAAAAGTGCAGGGAAGTTGTATGCTGCTTTTATGGTCTTTGTTGTCACTTCCAACAATGGCAGAATTATTAATAAAATCACATAAATTAAACTAAGCAGAAATAACACTTTTCAGGATCTCACAGCCTTTTGCCAAACTTAAGTGAATTTGTCTCACCATTCGCTGTCTGGCTGGTATTTATCTCCGTGTAACTAACTATTCTGATTTGTGTGGTGTTTTATCTTGGGGAGAATACTATTTACATACTTTAATCATCATCATAGTTTGCTAAAATTCAAATCTTCTATGAATGCAAGGTAATATGCAATTATGTGTAATAGAGGGAAAGCAACTTATGGATCAGAACACATTTAGATTGCTGCAAGACTGACATCTTAAATATCAAAACAAATATTAAGTTCATTAACATTCACAAATACTGTAAGGTTGTTTTAAAATTCATGAGAATAATGAATATAGTTAAGATTAAAACTATTCTGCTTTTATTCAAGCACCAGAGAGAACAAACAAGATCCTGTCTTCTTTTCACAGGAGAGTAGTGTTGCTGAAATGTTCTCGTGGTGTAGCAATTGTTTGAAATTTAAATGGTCAGAATGCAAAGTGCTGGTGACAGGAAGTCTCCGTGAAAAGAGTACACAATGGTTTCCGAGACATGATCAAACTGACGCGTTTGGCAAGGGACCCCCATCCTAGTCGGAGTTAGTGCATTTGACCTCTGAGGAGAGGCTGAGGGATGGGGCAGGCTAAGCCTGGGGAGGGATGGCTGGAGGGCCATGGCAGCAGCAGCTGGTACCTGTGGAGAGCTGGTCAGGTACCTGAAATGTTCTGGCTGAAATATAACAAATACTTTTTCAGTTTGTGAACCAAAGTTAACCCTAAGGAATTAATTTGTTATGTCATTTCCCCAATTCGTCTGAAAATAATGAGAGATTTTAATACAGAAAAAAATATTAAAAGATGATACTTGAAGAAAGGGACTAAATTCATCACTTGAATGTAAAGGAGCTGCTGCTTACATCTGACTCATTTGCCATATCTCTCAGGACATCTCTCTGGCTGCATGACTGCAAGAGATGTCAAGTAGCAGCAGGGCTCATTGATTGTGCTTGAAGTTGGAGTCCTGGCGTGTTATAAAAACTCTCCTGTCCTTATTTCTGTAGAAAGAGGGCTCCACTTTTTGCTAGCAGTACATTCCAGGCAAATCACATCTGCTTCTGTCACAGTGCACCTGCTCACAGTGCAACACAGAATGCAGCTGTAGCACTCACCTGAGAGCAGGACTTCTTCTCTGATAAGACTGGAGCCATTTTAGTGTGATATTAATTGGATACGTAAGCATTTTTGAGGTGGAGAAGGGGTGACTCACATGAAGAATGGCCTGAGGGAGCCTCAGAACTATGTCTTAATATCTTGGGGTGTAATGATTTCACTTTATATCCTCCAATTATTTTTGTTATAATAGTCCAATATGTGCAGTATAAAATAAATACAAAAGAAGAACAAAGATATTCTATTCATTCTTTAATTTCTTGAATTTCACCCATTTAAAATTAATATCTGTTGTTCAGAAAAGATACACCTACATCTCTGTTGCTTCAGATGAGCAAAGTGGGAAAGAAGAAAACAGAAAAAAAGAGGGAAGGTAATTTTAAAGAAGAATTAAAATGAATTTTTTAAATGGCCATTAAACAAAATCTCTGACTGAGAATTTCCGCAGTATTTGATTTTGCATTGTTCTAAAGTACAATTTCACACATGTATGTCCTGTCTCATTTGCCAAGTAATTTCGAAATGTTTAAGGCTGATCAGGCTGTTCCCAGTCACTGGATTATGTACTGAGCGACAAAATGAGAGTTCTGGCCCACATTCTAAATCACCCCTTGCAGGAAATGAACTTCAATCCCAAAACAGCGAGATGATTTTCATATGGATGCAAGTACAGTAGTGACAAGGGACCGAAGTAGAAGTGACTTAACCATGGAAACACGTACATTTTTCATTTGCTCTCAGCATCAGGAGACTGGGGAAAAGCAACATGGCAATCAGTATCCAAACTTCAAAGAAGGGAGCTGGTTAAAATTAGGGATAGGATTAGGGTTAGCAGTCAGAGATCTAAAAAGAATACAGCAACAAGGACACTGGTGCTGTAAAAGGCATGCCAAGAGGACTGTGTCAAAGCAAAAATATTACTCCTTCCACAACTTTTTCATTTGGGCAAGCCTTGGTGTTGGTCATATAGGAATCATATCAACGAGCTGACAAAAATATGGGTCAGGGTTAGGGTTACAGTTAGGGTTAGCATTCAGAATGCAAAAAAGACCATAGCTCCAAGGAAACCTGGGATGTAAAACAGATGCCAACAGGAGAGTGCAAAGCATCATTATTATTCATTTCACACCTTTTCTATAGGGGCCAGCCATGGTGATGCTGATGTAGGTCTCATCTCTAGTGAGCTGGCTAAAATCAGAGATGGGTTTAGAGTTAAGGTTAAGGTTAGCTTTCAGAGATCTAAAATTACTACAGCTCCAGGGGCATTAGTGCTGTAAAAGGCATGCCGAGACGAATGTAGCACAGTACCAATATTACTCCTTCCACAACTTTCTCATTTGGGCAAGCCATGCTGCTGATGACATGGGCCTCATGGACAAGGCTAAAATGAGTGTTGGTTAGGGTTCATGTTAGCATACGGAGAACTAAAATGACTACAGCTCCATGGGAACTAGTGCTATAAATGGCATGCCAAGAGGAATGTGGGAGAGCACCAATATTAATCCTTCCACACATTCCTCATTTAAGCGAGCCTTGCTGCTGGTGATGTAAGCTGCATCTTTAGGGAGCTCGATAAAACTAGGGTTGAGGCTCGGGTTAGAGTTAGCATTCACAGATCTAAAGCTCCAGGGGCACTGCTGCTGTAAAAGGCATGCCAAGAGGAATGTGGCACAGCACCAATATTACCCCTTCCACACCTTTCTCATTTTAGCCAGCAATGGTGATGGTGATAGAGGCCTCACTTCTTAGGAGCTGGCTATAATTAGGGTTATGATTAGGGTAAGCATTAAGAGATCTAAAACGACTACATCTGCAGGGGCACTAGAGCTGTAAAAGACATGCCAACAGGAGCATGGAACATCACCAATATTAGTCCTTTACACACCTCTTCATCTTTGCAAGCCATGGTGCTGGGATGTAGGACTCAACTGTAGGGAGCTGACTAAAACTAGGGTTAGGGTTAGCATTCAGAAATCTAATATGATTATAGGTCCAGGGGCATTAATGCTGTAAAAGTCATGCCAAGAGAAATGTAATACAGAACCAGTATTACCCCTGCAACAACTTTCTCTTTTTGGCCAGCCATGGTGCTGCTGATAGAGGCTTCACTTCTTGAGAGCTGGCTAAAATTAGGCTTCGGGTTAGGGTTATCATTAATTTTCTAAAATGACTATAGCTCTAGGGGCCCTACTGCTGTAAAAGTCATGCCAAGAGGGATGTGGCACAGTACCAATATTACTCCTTCCAGAATTTTCTTATTGCTGTTGATTTATACCTTATAGCCTTCTATGAGGAAGTAACTAGGTGGATGGATGATGGTAGAGCAGTAGATGTGGTTTTTCTTGATTTCAGTAAGGCATTTGATGCTGTCTCCCACAGCATTCTCATAGATAAGCTAAGGAAGTGTGGACTTGATGATGAGGTAGTGAGGTGGATCAAGAACTGGTTGAAAGGAAGAAGGCAGAGAGTTGTGGTCAATGGGGCAGAATGTAGCTGGAGGTCTGTGACTATTGGATGCCCTCAGGTGTCGGTGCTGGGACTGGTGCTGTTTAATATTTTCATCAATGACCTGGATGAGGGAACTGAGTGTACCCTCAGCAAGTTCGCTGATGATACTAAACTGGGAGGAGTGGCTGACACACCA
>JBCJKH010033985.1:0-15000 GCA_039877255.1 Loriculus beryllinus
ACTCTAGGTTACCCTGCTCTTGCAGGGGGGTTGGACTAGATGATCTCTTGAGTTCCCTTCCAACCCTTGTGATTCTGTGATTCTGTGATCTAGTTGAAGATGTAATTTATTATCTCTCTTGAATATTTGTATCTCATGTATATGTTTATATAATCACTGCTTCATATTTAAGATGACTGTGGATATTTTTACTTTACTGCCTATCACAGTTGTTCAGTATAATATTAATACAGAAGAGCTCTATTCATATCTGAAGGAATTTATCCATATGTTATATTTCAGGTAAGTGATACTTGGAGGTTAGTTACTCAAGCCTCCTGTGAATCTTTTCTGAGTACATTGAGAGGTGTTAGAGATGCGATATTTAGCAAAGACTGCTGTCTTGTTGAATACGGTATCAGGTTAGATACAAGGAAGAAGTTCTTTACTGTGATGGTGATGAGGCACTGGAACAGGTTTCCCAAAGAAGTGGTAAGTGCTCCATCCCTGGCAGTGTTCAAGGCCAGGTTGGACAGAGCCTTGGGCGACATGGTCTAGGGTAAGGTGTCCATGCCCGTGTTGTTTTGTTACATTAATTTAGAAATGTATAACGAATATTCAGCCTGCTGGCAGATAACTCTTCAACTTTTTTGTAACTCAGTCCACTAACTTTTTTTTTAGGAAGGTGTTGTTTTTAAATTTGGGAAAAAGACTTTGGGATCTGCTGTGGAAAATGCTATCTACATGCCAGTTTCTAGGCTTTTCTAGGATAATGCAATATGAAAATAAGTTAGGTCTTATAATACGTGCTTAAACTTACTGGTTTTGTTTTACTTGCCTTGCTTTTTTTAGACATCTGCTGGTGAATCCCAGAGACCATCGTGTTGTGATCATAGAATCTGTCTTGTGCCCTTCACACTTCAGAGACATGCTCACAGGAGTCCTGTTCAAGCCTTTTGAGGCACGTGTTTTACCTAACTACTCCGTGTGTTCAGCGTAGCACTTGCCAGTAGAAATTCTACTTGCAGTCAGTACCAGATGTGGACAAGGAAATTAAAATATTGCAAAAAGAATGAGAGACGTATAAAGAAAATGGAACAAAACAAAGCTGATGGTTGTCCCATGGAGTAGGAGTTTTGTTACTCCTGTTCTCTTTTGTTCCTTTTCTTTCTATGGATACTATTTAAACAAGAATGTCTTAAATGTTCATCATGCAAGCTATGAATCTGATCTACTACAATTCTGCCTAACAGCTGTAACTCCTACAATTCTGCTTCACCATTCCAGCAACTTTAACTCCTACAGTTCTGCTTCACCAAGCACAATGACTGCTTAAGCAAATGGGCATAATATTAATCCTTTATTCCCACGTATCACTATATCCACACGTCAATGCTTAGGGCTTATTGCATACAGTTTCTAAGGTGGGGTTTTTTTCCTGTAAGGTGTGTTTTAGTTGTCATTCAAAGGGTCTCTGTTTGCAGGGCATTGCCTGGCCCTTGTGAGGTGGGCAGGTTTGGAGCTCATGAGATCCCAAAGCTGGTTCTTTGGGAGGCTGGAGTCTGGCTTACCCACAATGCTTCAGCGGCAGTTCTGCACAGGGGAGCTCAGCAGGAGCATGGAGCAGCTGCTCCTGCTGAGCAAGGTGCAGGAACTGACTGGCACGTAAGCACTATGGAGCAGAGTTCCCCCTGAGCTCAGAGCCCAGCAACTGAGGTTTCCCCAGCTCTGAGTGCCCTCATTTTTCATGTCAGGTGTTGCCTTGGTGGTCAGAAGTTGCACCAGGACACACCTCTGTGCTAGCAGGCCAGCACTGCTGTCAGAACTCTGTGTCCTGGCTGTGCCTCATCCCTCAGTCTGCCAAGCTATTCCCATTAGATTTTTCTCAGGAAAAAAAAAAAAATAGTAGTTTAATGCCGCTGCTGTCTTGATTCACTCTTGCTGTGTTTCTTCATGTGATGAAAAAGTTGTGTATTTGTCACGCAGAAAAAGTCCCTGTGTTACTGGCAGGAGCAGGTGGAAGGGGGATGCCTGGCCCTGTGATAAGTGTGGTAAGTGTTATTTCTGTGTGGACAGCTTGTCCTTCTCCCCTGTTTGTCGATGTAGCCCTCCATCTCCTAATGCCCATGACCCCCAAAGTCATTATCCTACTGCCCTGAACTGGAACTCCAGCTGTCACTGACACCTGTTAAGTAGGTAATAGGAGCCCAGAACAAGATGTCTCTCTTCATCGTGCAGCTCTGACACCTGTAAGGACTTCAGGCTTGTGCAGCACTGGGGAAGATCATGTTTGTCTTTTCTGAGGTGGGATTGTTCTGTGTGTACTTTAGCCCTAGACTTTGTTCCACTAACTTGAGCAAGGCAACCTGGAAGAAATGCTTAGATACATCCTGAGTGGCTGATGGTGGCTCTGGCCTTGGGCAGGAGGTATGCATGTGCCTTGTCTGTGTCTGGAAGCAAGGCACATCTGTGCTTGGGCAGGAGGTACACCTATGCCTTGACCTCTGCACTGAAGAAACAATGCAAAGACACCATCGTTTGGTGGTTTTAGCCCTTTGGTCAGGGCTATACGGGCTGCAGGCTGGCTCTGTGCCTCACTGACAGCCTTGGTGGGGAGAGCACAGAGGGGACCTGTGGAGGTGAAGGCAGGGGCCCCAGGCTCTGGCTGGTTTGGTGCTGCTCTCCAGCAGTGTTTCTGATCTCAGCAGCTGGTTCTTCTCTCCCCCAGGCTGGTGTGGTGTCAGCAACAACTGCTGCCCTCCAAGGTGCTCTGCATGGCTTTTGTGAATAGACATGACAGTCTGAGGATCTCTGCTCTACCGTGCATGTTCGCAGGCACCAAATTCCCCACCCTCGTGCTCAGTGTGTATGAAGATATCTGGAGAGGGGTGAAGGCCATTTTGGCAATGGTGGTGTGTGATTTGGGATCAGCTTTGGATTGCTCTGCTAGAAAGGGAGCAGTACAGTCTGTGCTTCTGGATTAGACTAAAGGCTTCCTTCCTTGCATGCACAGGTCTCCATGGAGCCAGAGAGGGGTGAGGGACCTGCAGCATCCCCAGCCCTGGACAGCTGCACTGTGGACTGGCTGTGTGGCAGTGGACATTTTGTGAGCAATCCAGAGACCTTGGTACTGGGCAGCCTGCATGAGAACGGCCACGTAGGAGAGATAAATAAAAGGGGGAAAAAACAGAAAAACACCACCTGCAAGGACACTGAAGTCAGCGAGAGAAAGAGCTGAGAAGCAGGTTCCCAGGACAGCGTTATCCAATCATAGCATTGTTTAAGTTTGGGGTGCCCAATTAACAATTGCCAAGTCTGTGTAGCTGTACTAAGAATCTCTATATAAGATCAACACTTTGTTTAATAAAATGGCATTCACTAGATCACATTGGTCGTCTGAGTGTTGTCCGTAGGAATCTTGCTCCAGCATGTGAAGAAAATGAAACATGGGCTCCAGGTTTAAGTGCATGTATTTCAGATGATGAAAATGATGGTATGGCACTCTCACTGGTGTGGCAGATCAGGATTCACTGATTATGGACTATTCCCCTCCCCCTCCCACACCTAAGATCTGTGATCTTTTTCTGATTTATTCACACAGAATATTCTAGCTTGCAATGCAACTGTCAGGTTGCTATTAGGTACTGTTAAGGGCAACAATTCTGAATTAGAAAATTTGCATATCTCACCAGCAATTGACAGAATTCTCATGAGATCAGAGACAAGCAATGTTATTCTGTTACCTGTTCACTTTATGTCAAATCAAAGACAGGAGATGACTCAGCTAAATACGGAAATTTTTAATACTGAATAAATGTCCTAATAAATTACCTGCCAGCAACCATTTAAAAAAAAAATATTGCACTCTACACTTCTGTAGTAAACATTGTAATAAGGTCTCTGTACAGGAGAAATATATAGAACTGCCTTACTTTAGAAACACACTTGCTAATTCCTTTCTCAATAGCAATTACAACATTACCGTTCATGTATAATAGATAGCTTTGCAAATGAAATTCATGTGTCTGTGTATGTGAGACAATAGCTTTGAGGAGACTGTTAAATGATAGACGAGATCTATAATCATCATAAATAAAACAAAAATTAGTAATGTATTTAGTAAGTTTTAATGCTTATTTTGATTTCATTTATTTTTTTATCAGAAAAAGTATTACACTTCTCTTTCCCAGTAAACACCTTGAGTAAAGATTATACTTCTATGCCTTTCTTTACCTTGTAGTTCATTGTGCAAAATAGGATATTTTACAGAAAGAAAAAACCTGGTACTGCTAAAAGGTTTTTAGCTACTCTGGCTTGTACCTGAGTGACTGCTTTTATCCCTTTGCTGTCAATGCATTTTTAATGTTTTTAAATTGCTTTGCTCTTACTGACAGGCTGAAATTCTGCTGGTACCATCTCTGAAAGGTTGCCAAATAGTGGTTAATTTACCACTGCTGATTTCCCTATGGAAGAGACAGGTATTCCCAATCTAACTTACTGCACATAAGAGCAAAAGGGCAGGATAATCAGGAAACTGGCAATTACAACAAAGAGTAAAGTAAGGAAATAGATATTTCCGATATGAGATGCAACAATTTTCTGCCAAAAACACAGATACTATATTTCCATCTCCTCAGTCTATTTCCATCCTGTTTCCAAAGGGCAACAGCATTAACAGTATGCCAGCAACGTCTCATATCTGTGACAATACCTGTTCATCAACTATATAGAGTCACAAAACAACTGATCATAACTGATTCTAAATATTGATAATTTAAGATATCAGAGATAATTCTCCAGTCTTCCTCTGTGAAGATGATGCCAGAAAATTATTTCTTAGAGCTTAAGGCTGAAAGGGGACAGATGTTTAGTTAGGTCTCATATGCCACAAGATGCTAAATTTCATTCAGATAGCCAGTTAGGAGACTAACTATTTCAGTTAGAGTAAGCAATTTCATGAGACTGAACTGTGAATCACAAGCAGAAGATAAGACCTGAAGATCTCTTCACAACAGGGTTAGGTAAGGTACACACAACTGATCAGAAGAAGAAAATCATACCCTACTATAAATCATATTTCACACTGAAACAGGATATTTCACTGTAAAAATATGATGAGTGCTAATAGGAATCCAAGTATACAAGTAAGGTTAGCTGAGCAACTAACCTTAACTAAGGAAACCTTAACCTTAACTAAGGGAAGAGTCTTTTCTCTTGCCTTACATTCATTAAGACTCATGTCCTTACAGAATTTTCTCTGAAATTCCTGGTGATCTATAGGTTCTTTAAACACTTATTGATTCTTATATGTTCTGTGTGCTTTTAGTAGTTCAAATCAGGTGTGGTGGGTTGACAGAGCCACCAGTCAAACACCAAGACAACTACTCACAGCATTACAGACTGACTGAAGTTGGAGGAGACATCATCATCTGGTCCAATCCCACTGCTCAAGCAGAGCCACCTAGACATTTGCTCAGGACTTAAGAAAACTTACAAAACCAAATCCCTCCTCACAACTCCTGCTTTGCATCCTGACCTTCGCTTCCCTGACCTCAAGATCAAATCAGTTTACTAAAGTAAATTCTACTGGCATTTGTGCTAGATTAGATATGACTGGGGAAACTCACAAAAAAAGTCAAGTCCATTCTCACCTATTGTTTCTGGAAGCTTAAAAATTTCTGACACAGCACAGCTTCTAGAATTAGGGAACTGCTTGCAGTAGCAAGTATAGGGAAATATCATTAGCTGAGTAACCACAACCTTATTTCTTGGTATTTTTCTCATGATTTAATTTTTCCTTTTTCACCCAAATGCTGATGGCTAGGGACAAGCCTATCCAACTCTTACCAAGAAATGGATGCAGAATGAAGCATCAGCCCCATACTGATGCTGCACTTTTTTTTAATCCCTTTTTATTCTGCTAAAGTCCTTTCTGCTAAGTTTAATAACATTTTTCTTTACAAAGTACTGTGACACGTCACTCATAGCAAGTGTACTTGTGATTCTCATCTAAAAAGTGTGTTTCTGATTTGCACTTTAAGGTGGCTTGCTGTTTTAATGGCACCATTTATATAAGAAAAATTCAGCAGCGCACATTAGACAGGTCTTTAAAGTAAACAGGACCTATGCTTGGGTCAGGAATTCAGAACTCATTATGGCCTTTTTGCGTATTAAAATCTGGTGCTTGGTCATTGAATGGAATATTTTACAGAACCTGACTGAATTAATGAAATAATCTGCTATGAATTTTGCATCATCTCACTTGTGACTTTCACTGTTAAAAGTGTAACTGAAAAAAATAGTGATCTTGTAACTGAAGGCTGTACCACACAGCAGATGAAAAGGCCAGATTATATTGATTTAAATTGTGGAATTCCAAAATTTTACTAATTGTATATTCAAAACTAATTTATATATATTATTCATTTATATTGATATGTATTTTATTTTTCTATGCCTTTTAATTGTCTATAATAGCACCCACTTAATATCTGCAGTAATGATCACTCTGGGACTACTGAATCGGGGAAGTTCATAAGATAAAGCGCATGTAGTTGAGATTTTGGACATTGCTTTTGTTTCTTCTAGTACATACACTTGAGATGTGTTACTTTTTTGAAGACCATATATATTTAAACCATTTTCCAAAGCTTTCTTTCCTTTTTATGCCTGTGACAGTTTAAAGCGTGAGGTTAAACATTTCTCTCTAATGTTAGAAATGGACAAAAAAATATTTCTTATGACAAGTGGCAACTTGAAAGTGTCAGAACTTCATGAAAGGAAAAATACCAACACTGAAGAGATAATAATTATGTAGTTAGTAATTAATTGTTTTCAATTAATGTGTGAGGTAGTGTAAAAGTAACAGTAGAAGAAGCACTTAGAAATGAAAGCAGAGTGTTAGATGATAAAGTTCATCCCTCAGTCCTTCAGTGTCTGTTCAGTGTAACACTGTTCTTTAACCAAAAACACCTTTAAAGAAACTTTCTCATCATAAATAACTTCTACTCTGAAAAGCTCTGTCTGATGCTGTAGATTTGAGTGAAGTAAACATTCATCTGACTTGGTACAGTGACAAAAGGCACATGAGTCAGACCTCTTCCTTTAATAATTCAAAGGTGTTCTCCTTTCTTTAGAAGCAGTTCCATTTGTTCTTTTTTTGTATTCATCTCACAGGTGACCTTAAGGCTGTTTCCCTAAATATTGCAGCTTTTAATAGAAGGTTATTTAACTCTTTTCTAGCTGCTTCTGTGAATTACTCAGAAACAACCATTGTTACATGTAGAATTAAATACTATGTGTTTTCCATACGGATTTTTTTTTAAGATGAATTCAGAATGGTAGTTGTTGAGATTATTATGGGTGCATTTGATTTTTACTATTTGTTTTAATTATAGCCTGCATTAATTCCTACATGTAGATTCAGTAAGTACTATTTTCAGAAATCTCTGTCCTAGTGTAGGGGAATATAGTAAAAGTACATATGGGAGTGTGAGGTCACTGCCCATAAAGAGATATTTGTCTGGTTCTGGAATAAAAATAAAAGGTGTGTGACTAGCTATCCATTTTTTTGTTCAGATCTATCAATCTCTCAAAAAATCAAGGATTGTTATATTTAATTAAGAAATAACATGGACATATAGTTCATCATAACAATTAAGTAATGTCATATGCTCACAGTTGCAGTCGGGTAGACTATGACATGCAACCGATATTTTATGACTACAATTTGCTTTCTCTGTGACAAATTTTAAGGTTTGATTCACCACCAAACATTCATCTTTACATGGTTACAACTGTATTTGCAGAAGTGTCCTGTGTCAATAACTCAAATCTGATATTTGTAAATCAATCTAAATATCAGATTATCTAAATATCAGTTTATCTAGTAATCCTAAATCCAGTAAGTTTTCTCTTTTTTGTCCTTTCTGGGTTTTGTTTGCTATATTTTTTGTTTGGTTGGTTTTGGTTGTGTTTTAATATTGCTAGATAAAAAAACATTCCTTTTAGGACTAAAGCAAGCTCAGTATATTTAATAAACCAAAGTCATCCCAGCTGTTGAGATTTCCTTTTAGAAAATCCTAAAAATTTCCATATACCTGAGAAATAAACTCTCTGTATTCATTTATGGGATATGGAAATATGGGGCTGAGAATCTGGAGTCAAGTGCATATATTAACTGCTCCTCACATGAGGAGTTTTTTTTATGCTTGAGCTCCTGTTTTAATTTGGGGTTAGGGAAAGCTACAAAATTAATTAAGTAGCAGCATAATATATCCCTTACAGACAGAAGATAGTTTGAATACTTCCACAGTGTATTTTCCTAGTACAACAATTACTGATAGTAAACCTTGAGCTAAGTAAAACTGATAAACACCATGACAGAGTAATTTCTTCCCATTAGGAAATTACTTACATCTCCTGTCTTATCTGTGAGCATCATAGAATCATAGAAGAGTTAGTGCTGGAAAGGACCTTAAGATCATCTAGTTCCAACCCACCTGCCATAGAGGTAAAAATGGTATCTCTAGATATTCTGAAATTCCTTTTCATAATATAACTTTAATTATTTTTTTTTTTTTACAAGTTTGTCTTCTGGAACAAAAATTGCTATGCCAGGATATCACTTCATATAGTAGTTGAGGGGGAAAATTTAGATCTGTATTTATAATTTGCTGGCAGATCCTTTCAAGATTCTTTAAAGTTTTAGAACTCAAATATTAGAGACCATCCTCTGCAAAAGGACAAAACTTCAAAATCTACTACCAGATCATTAACAGAAATAGACAAATAAGAGATACAAAGATTAAAACCCCTTTTATTAGGCTATATTAACAGCTAGCATTGAGAAGCCACCAAGTGAAACACTCTAACTAAAACTTTTCTCATTCTCTGAAGCAATTCTGTATTTTAAAAATTAATCTAAAGGAGCATAGAAAGAGGTTAGACTTGTAAATGAACAGGCTTCTTTACTTTGTACTAAGGATATCGTCTCTTATAAAATTACCTCAACTTTTTTACCATTAGAATATGCTTAGGTAGCCCATTCTCCAGACTACAGCTGATTCCAGTTATCACATTTCAGTGTCATGATTTCTTACCAGTTTTCACCAAAGCAATTTTCACATTACATACTTAATTTACTTTGAAGCCTGACTGGAATAATATAACATTTGGTATTAATGGTTAGAGGCTCCATCTCCCCTTGATCTTACGAATTAATAATTTCAAGTCTTCTGCTTGCACTTAAATTCACATGGCAAGGTAAGAATGCTTTTTGAACCACAAATAATCCTATCGTTGCTTGATTTTTTTACTGGATTATATTCAGGGCTGATGTACCACTGCAGAATATCCCTAGGAACAGTGGAAAACATTTCCCCCTCATTAGTCAGAAAATATGTACAGCTTCATTTCTGACAGGTTGTATTATATAAAACATAGAGTGTCAAATCATCTATCAGGCAATCTAACAACTGCCATAGCAGGACTGTGTGCCAGTTCTCAGGAATACTGATATTTACTGCCTTTTCAGAAATCAGATTCCGTGTGTATAGGAAGATCATCAACATAAAAGCTTTCAGTTATTGTCTGTCCAATGATTTTTCCACTCCATTTTTCTTCAAGAGATGATGACCCGGTAATAACCAGTGCATATGATAGACTTAATGGCAGGCAAAGCTGGCAACTTACTGCTTTAAGGAGTTTTCTGTTGGAAGTAGAAGTTAAATAAAACATTTCTTTTAATTTCCCCTACGATCATTGCAAGAAACAAGATGAATTCACGCAAACTGCTGTGCCCGAACCAGCTCCCAGAAGCTGTCAGGTCCAGCGCCCCATTTCCTCTGCAGGGAGTTCCCATGGCAACGCCTTTAACAGAAGCAAAAGGAATTATAGATAATTTAATTTTATTTTTGTTTTGACTTTTCTCTTCTTCTCTCTGTGCCAGTTCAGAAAAAGTGTTGCTCTCCAATCTTTGGGGCACTAAGAATTGCCATTGGGCCATCCAGCTCCGTTTGCTCTGTTTGTTGTATTTGAAAAGCCTGTCCTAGTTCCTCTCTCCCTCTTGGGTGCCTGATTTGTAACATCAAACAAGAAAAAAATAAGGCAAGAGAGACAGTCAAGAGTAAAAGTTGCTGCGGGGGCAAGATGCTAGCCCAGAGCTGTTTTCAGTTCAGGCACTTGAAAAACACAGCATGTTTAGTTCTTTTTTAATTTGCCTGCAATTTTCAAAGAATCCTTGCTATAATAACAAAAAATAAGACATCACACGAGATGCAGCAGCTAGAGCCATGTCTGCATAATACAGGCAGACATTCAGATTTGTTGTCAAAGATTTTTGATCTGATGAGATTGATGGTTGTTCTGGCCATAGTTGGCGTCTGATAAAGGCATAGTGGTATCTGCAATACCACTATGTGAGAAAATTGTTGTGTGAGAAAAAAATCTAGACCTAAGTGAATTTGCCTGTGAATTTTGCAAAAATATCATGAAATTGTCACTTGAGAACTAATTCTTTTCAGAATGCAGCTCTACTGCAAGGAAAAGAGCAGTGTCTGTCATATGACACATAACTAGCACAGTCTGTATTTTCAGTGAGAGCATAAGTGATAGGTGCTCTTGAGCAAATGCAAAGTAGATTGCTCATGGTGGGCCTTTTGCCAGCCATGGTGAAGTCACTCTGGGCTTTGAGCAAAGCCTGGGAAGAATGCGTGCACAGTCCGGATGTAACAGAAAGGACCAGGACAGCAGAACTGGTTGTGCCCACACCTTGAGCAAACTGGAAACAGACATGAATTCAAGAACGTATATTATATTTTAACATGCTGACCCATGAAACAGTTTAAGATGAAAGGGCCTTGAAAATATAACTGAGGATTTTTTTTCATATCCAGTAGAAATAACCAAAAAAAAAAATAAAAACAGGATGGCAGTGTCTAAAAGAGACACTGTAAATAGGTTTTAAAGGAAGTTTAATACTTTCAATTTGAAAGTATACTTGAACTGGGAGTGCAGAAACTGTATGAAAACAATTAATTTGTTAGATTTGCTATTTTAAAAACTCTCCCTGAAACTTTGGTAAGTTCTGGTGTTGTTTTTATCCTTAAAATTGCTTCTAACTGTGTTACCTCACAGTGAATAGTATGCATCTCCTCTTTACCACCCTCCAGTAAAGGCAGTGGCAATATGAAGCAAGCCCACATCAAACACCAGATCCCAGAGCCATGGGCTAAATTCTGGAACTTTTTGAGCAGGATTTTTCTGCCACTCTCACAAGGAATTACAAAATTTATTTTTAAGATGAATGCAAGTTAACATTGATTTAAATAGGTTTCAGGAATTCTTGAATAGGCAGGAAAGTTAAGAGATTTTTCTTGGAGCAGAAAGTTTCAGTAAAGCAAATATGTATATCCATCACATATGGTTGGCCATGTATATTTTATCTATATAATTATGACTGCTAATCTTCTTAAATTCAGAATGCCTTTTTCATCAAGAGTTTGAAAAAAACACTCTACCCATACTATACGCTTTGGCCACAGTTTAAAAAAAGTGAACCTGTTTCCATGCACAAATCCTGCTTTGAGCATCTTAAAGATCTCAGTTTGTTTCTTTTACTTCATTTAGTTGTTGCCCAAAGTAGCTGTCTTTGTGCCTTCAAATTTTTTTACAGCTGGTTTTTATTATTATTACCCAGCCTTTGTCTTTTAACTCAATTATCAAGTCAAAAGTTGATAAAATCTCAACTGGCAAACAATTTGCCTTTTAAGTACAAAGAAATCTGCCACTTTGCAAACACAGTTTCACCGGTCCTCCACTTACTCAATCTTTTGTCTGCTACTGTTCCAGCTGGAGAGAGTGCTTGAAACAATGCAACACGAGGACTCTTTCTACTTCCCTTGACAAATCCTGCAGATCAAAGAACTGCTGTGGTAAGAAGATTAAAAAGGAGAAGAAGATGATAAAGCAGATGCTAGCAGTGCAGTAAAGATCACCAATAATAACTATGTATATCTGTATGATATGAATATCTCACCATCCTATAAAGTGTGACACCCTGTTTATCTCATAATGCATATAAACAATTTCTCTTTCCTCCCTCCTCTCCACAGTATAGTTCACCAGAAGTACTTCTATTATTCATGTATGAACACTAAGTGGAATGAATAAAATACTCTCATGCATTAATAAAACTAATGAATCATGCAGTAAGGTTTAGGAACAAGGGCTTAGGCACACTAACAAATTACTATGTCAGATAATTCATGAGAAGTGTGCATACATACACTTAATTCAAAACATACTCAAACTTAAGCCTTGTTCACAGATTCACATAGAATATGTTAATTGATATTTTTTTCCAATCAAAGCTATTTGATAGATCTTTTGAAAAAAAAAAAGAATCCTCTTTTGCAGTTCTTTTTTGAAGGAAAAACTAAGATTTTTTTATTTGGGTTTTTTTTCCCTGAATTTTTAATAGAAATTCATTTTCTTAGTAGAACTCGTAAGTTCTAGTAAGTAAATGCAACATTTTCAGAACTAGTAGATATATATATTATATACTATATATATGTATATTTATCCCCTCCTTCTGGTTGCAACATGCTGCTTACATAGTTTAGTTTGCATATTTTGAAAAATATCAGCTTAAACATTTTCTGTTTCCAGGAAAGATTTATTCTCACTCTTATGGATATGTTGGCTTTTGTTTAAGATCTCTCTGTATATGACATGTAATGTACTTAGTGCCACCAAGTTCTGAGGATTAATTTTTTATACTATGTCATAGGGTTGCAAGTGATGATTGAGTCTAAAAGCTTATGAACTGAGTTTGCCTACTCCATTGTTAAATAGAAACATTCCTTTTAAATTTTTATGACCTTTGCTTTAAATTTTAAATTAAAAATAAAAGAAAAACAGTAGAACTTATTGACACAGGACAGATTATCTAAATGTAGAATACACAAATGCATGTAAAAGGAACATCTTATTAACAGGTCAAGAAAAGTACTTGGCAATTGCTTTCTTGGTGATGGTGGCTTTATATTCATGAGAAGCAACAAAAGTTTCATGATTTTTCTGTTATGATTTGTAACACATGATCTTCTTTTCCAAAAGAAAAGTTAAATTAACATTAATTTTTGCTCTTAGCTTTGATTCCAGGAGAAGATAATAAGTGAGGAGTTTTTTAATTCTTTACTTCACTAAATTTTATTTGGTAAAAAAAACTGTTAGGTTTTTTCAACTTTACTAAACCAACTAGGTATTTTAACAAGTTGAATTTTGTGCATTGTTATTTTTCTTTGGAGTTATTAAAGGTTCTGTGTTTATTAAGCACCTCTAGGCTTGCCCCAAGGCCTATAGTTATCAAATGAAATATTCTCTGTCACATATATCTTTTGTTTCATGCTGTAAATTGATGCTTCAGGCATGGAAAATCACATGGCTGAAAAATCTCAACACATTCTTGACTACTTTAAAAATCAAAATAAAACCTTAATCTGTGTCTGATATCTAAATAATGCCATACATCCTAAGAATTAATTTCACAGTGAGACCATTAAGAAACTGATACATTAAAGGATGATAATAAGGTCACTTTACTGTTGTGTCCAGTTCCTTTATTCTACTTGTGGGTTTTAGCTAGTTTAATTCTCTTCCTAGCACTGGGGTTTGAGTTTGGGTGAGTGTATGTGGATTTGTCTTTTTTTTCAGCTATTATCTACCAGAAAGTTGTAGAGATAGTATCAATATTGTCTCTGAGATCTATTTAATAGTATGTTTTTTTACTGAAGAAAGATGGGAAAAAATAATATAAAAAATACAAGCCCTATCAATCGCATCATGAAGGAATATTTAAGTTACTTGTTAAAGTTTTAAGGATGATATATATTGTTCTGTTGTATGCAGGTACAATTGCCTCAGCACTGAAGATAGTTAAGGATGTCAGTAAACAGCAGAGAACGTCCCTGAAACAAAAATTAGATTCAAAAGAAACAGTGGATTATGTCAAATGAAATTGATTTATTGTCTCTAATATCAATTAATAACTTTTTTATGGCAAACTTACAAACGAAAGCAAGTGAATTTCTTTCTTAATGTAGTAATATCTTTCATTAACAATAAAGAACTGAGATTACTGGAGTATTTGTGCAGTAACGGAAGCAATAATTTGTAACAAATGAAAGTAATCTACAATACTGTGGGATTTTAGCTGCAGAATTTTGCTTAGGTAAATTATTAATGCTATTAAATTTTTAGAAAAAGTTATGTAAGAGCCAGTTACAAGTTTCATTCAGCCATGTAGTGCTGAAAAGCAGGACAACCATGAACTCTAAGAAAGTAAGCTGTGCAGCACTGTGCAAGTGCTTGTTTAATTTAGGATATTTAGCATTGTTTAATTTGAAAAGGTATTTGAAAACCTGTTGCTTTCTGATAAGAAATACTGCAGACTGCATGGAAGAAAAAGCTCAGGATAACGAGGTCCTCTTTCTAATTGTGTCACTGATTGTTCTTATTAAATTTCTTACCTGAATTCCTTCCTTTCTGTGATGCTCATTTTCCACTTGTGTAACAATGCAAGAATATTCAAAACATCAGTAGCATTGTCTGTTTCTAGAAATTCTTGAGTCTCAATAAAGATGCCATTAGCTGAGTATGATAGAATCATAGAATCATAGAACAGTTAGGGTTGGAAAGGACCTTAAGATCATCTAGTTCCAACCCCCCTGCCATAAGCAGGGACACCTCACACTAATCCATGCCATCCAAGGCTTTCCCTTATGTGCTCTTGATAGCACACTGGCTGCAAAACAAGCTTGAAGCAATACACAAAAAGTGAAAGGGTTAATATCAATAAAGCAACAACAGGATAAAACACTCTCTTCAGACTTCTTGTAGCTGTGGGTGGCCATCTGGAGAGAGTGTCCCACCACTAATGTTCTCTGTCTTCACTTTTCCCAGAATTTGGTGTATCTTTTCCACATCATGATGGACAGTAGAGTCTTTTAATCTATTTTC